>JARYGA010060990.1:47141-83719 GCA_030545235.1 Helianthus tuberosus
GGAACAAATGAAACTCTTGTTAAAACGAATTTGAATATGATGTCTTCAATACATCATATGGTATCTTGAATTGAGTATTTGTAATGCAGAAGTTCAAACAATCGAACTTGGTTTTAGCGCAATCCGACAATAAATATATGTATCGACAAGAAAACTTTCGGCATGGTCACAACGAAAAAAAAAAAACCATGTATGTAACTGGTAAGGAAATAATCGTGATACAATGACCCTTAAGAGGAGTAGAGATACAGAAATCTACTCAGTAAGTGTGAAAGTCGAAATTTCATCAAAAGAAATTTGAGGACTTTACCTGGGATTTCGTGTGACGACCAATTGTCAGGTGACATTACCATGGAATGTCGAACATAGCGTATTCGTCGTTAGTTAGGTAGGGGGGGGGGGGAAATGCGGAGACAATCGTCTTCTCCCTGGTGTGATTCGTATCGTTGCAGGATCGCGTGACAAGTTGTCGTTTCCTGATCGTTAGTTCTCCTGCTGACGGGGATCTAGCGTCGTCGTTAAATTTGCGTCATCGTTCCTTCTCAAAGGCCTCGCCTCGATAGTTGTATGTGTCGTACTTCAACCTCCGTTGATGTATAGCTTAAGTTTCACGTATACCTGTGCACTAGCGTTGTGTGTCGCGTAGAATGTGATGTACCCCGACATCCGTTGACGTAAAAATTTAAGTTTCATGTATTCTCGTGCACTAACGTTTCGTTATGCGTAGGCTGCCTGCTCGGGAAGTTAAAATGTCATAGACAATATGGATAATAGTGTGTGCCCGAGTTAATATTCGCGGTTCCTACGTGATGACCTTTAATGAACTTCAACATAAGTTTCCGAAGGTCTTACATGCATGTTTCCTAAACTCTCAGAGTGTTGTGTACTGCATGTAATTGTTTTGTGTACCGTGTATAAAACATCACAGTAGCGTATGTTTAAAAACAAAATTTTGACTGTTTGTTTTTTTTTCGGCAACGGTTGGAGACCATATTCGAGTACCGAGCGTTCTGTATGTATTCAACGTCTTAATAGTCTAAGTCCCAGAGAAAAGTGAGGTTAGAGCCTAGGTATCACAACAGAAACCTAATTCGCTGTAACCTATAGCTCTGATACCAATCTGTCACACCCCGAAATCATCAGAGCTGGCGTGACTGGACTGGTATCTTCATTGCACAGCGGAAGCAAATAAGCTAAGTCTTTTAGAAAAATGAACGCCCACTAAGTACTCGACTCCACATGGCTCTCCTATTCCAACCGTGCCTTTACTTCGAAATGCAACCTGAGAAAGAAACATGCGAAAAATCAACATAAAGTTGAGCGAGTTCATAGTTTGTTTGTAACAGATTTGAAATAAATCTTTTGAGTTGTGAAAGATTTGAAATAAATCTTTGGAGTAACCGGTTTTTGAAATAGTATTGAGAAAACGAATTTAAAAATCATTTTCTTGCCAAGTTATATGGAAACGTTGTGTTTGTAACACATTATGTTCATAAAAACCATGTATTTGTAAAGTCTTGTATTCGTAATGTTCGCATAACCGTCAATGCCCACCCTGACTTTGACTCCATACCCGCATAATCCTATGCTTTATATTTTGTATAAAACACGGTATTTAATTTGTATGAACAAGTAGTTTTGTAAGTATATATGTCCCTGGTATGTAGCAAATAAGGAAATAAAGAGATCACCAATGGTTTGCAATGCCATTAATATGTGTGAAGTGCAAGTAGGAAGACTCAAACCTAGCGGATTTGTGCGTCGGGTACATAGTCACCCGAGGTCCGTTCTGCTGGGCCTGGGGCTGGGCTCGCTACACCCAGATAGATCTACCGCATTGTGCCCCTCGGTCCTACAATGACGATTAATGGCCACAAGTTGCGCCTACCCACTCACATGATCTAAGTAGTAAACCCTCCTTAAGCTAACCATACCATGTATAAAAAAATGTCTGTAAGTGTCTCTAATCATTGTACATGTATTTTACCCCAGTCTCTAAGACTGATCCTCCCTCAGTCTCTAAGACTGATCATTCCTCAATATTATCACCAGATGATCCCATCCTTAGTCATGAAAAATCATTCACCTTTCGATAATACGCATTTGTTTTGTAAAAACCGGTATGTTTAGTATAAACCTTTCGTAAATCATTTGAGTTTCTCGAAATCCCTTCGTAATATGATTTAGAAATACGAGTTTTGCGTTTGTTCAAAACTTTGTATGCTTTTGCAAAACGTGCATGTCTTTCCACCCCAAAAACATTTACAAAAATGTAAAACAGTAAAAAGTGGGGGTTATGAACTCACCTGAATATTCCTGTGCAAAGCTAGCTAATTACGACTTCGTGATGTCGTTTCCAAGACTTGAGTTGCTAGCGTGCGTTCTATAATACTCCTAGCACGGAATATCTTATAAGTTTCTAAATAGCATAGTAACTAATCTACGTATCATCAAGCTCTACCGAATCGTTAGTCGAACGATTCGACGGTAAGTTATTAACTTAACGAAAATATCTAAGTTAAACTTTGTTTAGTTTCGCTTAATGTCGTAAGAAATCAGTAAGTCTCGAAAAGACTTGATTCTCGAGAGATTTAAAGACAAATAAATATTTATAAAAATATAAATATGTCGTTGTAATTGCGTTAGCCGTCTCGAGAAGTCGTATGTGTATAGAAGAGTATTTATACGAAAATAGTATATGACAAACTCGTATTATACGTTGCGTTTGATATTTGAAGTAAATTTGTAAACCATATTTACTTTGTAAGACGAATAAGAGTCGTTGGAACTTTGAAATAAGGAAATAAATTATATTCATCCTCATAAAAGAAGTCGTGTTGTTCGATTGTTAAAATAAATATACAATATATTTATTTTTATGAAAAGGGTCGTGTTGTTTGCCGTTTGAAGTAAATACATCAACTATATTTATGTTATAAGACGAAATCATGTCGTTTGATATTTGAAATAAATATAAACTATATTTTATTTTTTATTTTTTTTCGTGAAACGGCTTCGTATTGTTCGATGTTTGAAATAAATATAAAATATATTTATTTTTATAAAACGTTCTCGTGTTATACGAAAGTTTGAAATAAATGTAAACTACATTTATTTTTATAAAATAGTTGTCGTAAAATTATTCCGAATCGTCGCTTTCGTGATGTTGTGAAATGTCGTCGACAGAAACTATATGTTTTGTATTTGTTTCTAAAAAGAATTACTTGAATCCGATAGTCTGTTTTATAATAAAACGCGTTGGATTTTCTCGAAAAACGGGCAGAGTTTCCTCTGTTTTTTGACGCCCCCGACAACAAAAAGTTATCGTTATTTTTCAAAATTCATCAACATTCAATAATGATCACTTTATGTAAACGAAATACTAGATAACTCCAAGTAAATAGTAACTAAAATTCGTTAATTTGTTCGGTTTGAGCTCGTATTTCACGTAACCATTAAAAATAACAAAATAATCGTGTCGAAAATCTTTACCAATCCTTGCGTCGAGCCGTTAACTGAGTTGGCCGAGTTGAACTGAGTTGACTCGGTGAGTTGACTGAGTTGACTCAGTCCGACCGAGTCGATCGTACCGCTTCCTAATTTGGCCCGTAACCCGAGATCCGAACAAACTGTTGGCTGCGTTGACTGCCTTAACTGTTTGACCTGGACCCGAACCGAGTTGGCTGAATCGTTTCACGACTGACCCGAACCGTTGACTGTGTTTACTCGGAGAGTTGACCGAGTCAACCAGGTTAACAGAGTTAACTGAGTTAACTGGGTTAACCGGGTGTGACCCGAGTGAACCGAGGCTGTTGACTGAACCAAATTCCGAGACCCGAACAACCGGAAATCTTTCGGACCAGAACGAATCACCGGACCGAGACAAGGACCGCCGGTCCAAGTCTCCGACCGCCTGCTGACCACCACCACCGGTCCTCTCCATCACCTCCCTTCAGCCCGGTTGTCTGTTGCCGCTCCGGTGACCGCACCACCACCGAAACCCCTGAAACCGACCCGAACTTCAACCAAATCGAACTCGAAGCTGGTGAACTCGCCGGATAAAGACAGTGTCCGGCGGTCAATGGTACCGACCGCCGGTTCCTTCACTCTTCTCGGCTTTCTCTCTCTTCTCGACTGCTCGAACCACCATCCGGTTCTCTCTCTCTCTCGCTGAACTTTGGTAGCCACCGTTCACCACCACCGCACGGGGGGTGGTGTCTTTGCTCGATCTGCCGAGAGGGGGGGGGGTAGAACGAAGGAGAACAGTGGGTGAAGGGAGGTGGGTGGCCGGAGAAAGGGCCGCCGTGGCTCCGCCGTGGCCGGCCGGCTCCGCCTGGCTGTTGTCGCCGAAAGTGAGAGAGAGTAAAGTGTGGATGTGGTTGTTGTCTGTTTGTTTGTTTTGAACAAATGAATTGCTAATTGGCTTTGGGTATTAATAGAGTAGAGGGTGTCTATTGTCTCTTGTGTATACAATTTACATTCAGGATAATTGTTTATGAAATCTTGTATGGATTTTTATGTTTCAAATCTTTGAGACAAAAATCTTTAGAGATTTTACTAGGATTTTGGCAAGATTTGTAGAGATTTTGCCCATTGTGTGTAGGTTTAGGCTTGTGGGTTTCGGGCTTGGGCCCAGGGCCCACAAGCCCATCTCATGTGTAAGTGGCCCGTAATTCATATGAACTCGTTTTTGCGACCCGAACTCCCCGTAGCGTCATAAAATATAAATTTTGATTCCAAAATAGGTTGTTGTTGTCACATTTTAAATCGTCGGTTGCGTAAAAGCGCGTAGATTGCGTCGGTTGCCGTTCCAATCCGTTTCTCGATCCGGTTTCGACTGTATCTACCAAAATTTCATTACGGAGCTAAATATAGCGTAAAATGTAAGTTTCGGAGGTGACAGGTGTTTCCGTCGCTTCCGTTTCGTTGCCGATACGTTTCCTACCATCGCGTTTTTAGTTCACGTTGCATTTGTGTCGCATGGAAGCCCCATAATTTCACAAAATTAATTTCATGAATACAACATTTTCATAGAAAATCCGTATTTGCCGGCGTTGTCAGTATTCTGTGCGGTATCAGTTCGTTGTCGCGTAATATTCAGCAGATTTCTCTGTAAGTCACCGTTCGCGCACTGTAAAGCTGAATGAATGTTCCTGGGCTCTCCAAGGGCCTAATTAAGTTAATTTGCGCTGTAAACACTATTTATTATCGCGTTAATCACCTGCTAATCACGTAATTAGGTGCCGTAAATCACGGGTTGTCACAAGTCCCCACAACACATCCACCACCCTCTCAAACTCAAGAAACTTTAGCAAAACTTGTTGGGTATTGCAGATCCAGGGACCAGGGGCGGCGATTGTCGGTGATGGGTATTGCAGATCCAGACACGGTAGCTGTCAGTGCTAGGTATTGCAAATCTGAACTTTGAGGCTCAGCCTTGCACCATCACCACCCTCCCCACCATCGCACCACTATCATCCCCACCGTTGCAACAAGATCAACCAGAGGTCCACTGCTGCACCACCACCATCCGCACCATAATTAAATACAGGTATCCCCCAACAAATCATAATTAAATACAGATTCGTGTTTAGGAACAAAATGAAAATGAAAGTAATGAAAATGAAAATAACATTGTCTGTCACCATATTACAATAGTGATGACTATTAGAGAAGAAAATACAACATAAGAAATTAGTAAAGGCAATCAATAATAAAGTGTTCTTACGATTACAATCGATGACCCTCCTTTAGAATCCCCCAAGCAAGTTACAGTCGAATTATGAAGTTTTAAGGAAACTACAAAGGTTTTTGGGGATAGATTTTGAAGATAAGAAAAGGGTTTAGGTTCGTGATTCTTCAAGACTGATCTGAAGCTGAAGAAGAAATTGAGAATCACGAAGCCAACACATATCAGCTTTTTACTTTGGAAGATGTTACCAAGGAAAAGTCAAAAACTAAATTTCTCCCCCCTTAGATACATGCTATTTGACGTGAATTTGTGCTTTTTGGTTTCATTTGGTGGATATGTGGTGGTGGTTGTGTGTCTGCGGTAGGGATAGTGGTGCTCATGGTGGGGTTGATGGTGGGGATGGTGGTGGTGGTGGTGATGATGGTGCGAATGGTGGTGGTGGTGCGGTGCGGTGGGGATAGTGGTATGATGGTGGAGGCAGTTGTAGCAATGGTGTAATTTGCAGCAGTGGGGATCGTCTGATATAATAGAGAGAGAAAGATAAGGAAGACAAAGAGATATTAGGTAGGGGTAATTTGGTCATTTAACAAATTTAACAAAATAATTCTAACAGTGTTAGAAATTTGGACTCAAATGGTTAAGAAAAGTGGCTATAGGGACTCAGAGCGTTAAACATTTTGATTTTGGACTCAAGTGGTTAAAACCCCTAAAACACAGGGACTCAAAAAGTAATTTACCCAAACCTTCTTTAGTAAACAACCAAAAATTTAGTTACAGAAATCCAATACTATGATTAATTTTGGGGGTGTTACACATGTTTTTGCCCGAAAATATCCGGATTCCGAATCATTTCTAAAACATTAACAATGGTTGGCTCGTTTGAAGAACCGACACCAACAAATGCGCGTGGTTTCTGAACTTTGTAAAGCCATAACCATAATCAAATATGCAAAGAGATTCAAAAGTGAGTGCGTATAAGAGCAGGTTTTTTGCTTTTTGGGATGCGTTTTCGAGTGTTGTGATCAACAAAAACATCAAAAACCTTTTTTATACTAACCCGGGGCGGGGATTATATAACAAAAAACGGTCAAGAAAAGCACCAACGGCTAGTCCAAAATTTTATAAAAAGGGGTAAGGGTCGATTTCGGAAGCAAGGAGGTAGAACTGATCTCAAACCGATGTTTTTTTTTTTTTAAATTGTGACCATTTTTTTTGGGGGGGGGGGGGGGGGGCGGGTTGGAATCCGGACATATCTAGCCGCTGGTCCTGTTTAAATAAATATAAATTTGTGTACCTCTGGAAGCAAGCTACGGGGTGTGGTTAGGGCTGTAAGCGGACTGAACGTTCAGCTGGAAATTCGTTTATGTTCGTTCGATTAGCTTAACGAACGAACACGAACAAAGTTCTCGTCCGTTCGACTGCGTTCGTGAACGTTCAGTAATATGTTCGGTTACGTTCGTTCATGTTCGTTTGATTATATTAAAAAAATAATAGATAATTAACCTTTTATCTAAACGTACTAAAAACTTGAAGCCGTATTTTTTTTCTAAGTTAGCTAAAATTTGAACATTCAAGACATTTTTTTTTATAATCATGTCTAAGTTAGTTAAACATTGAATAATTATGTCTAAGTTAGTTAAACTTGATTCATTGTTGGTGGTTGTAGAAGACTTCTTGTGTTTTGATTTATCATATAATGGTTGTATTTAAGTATTTATGTCCAATGTTTAAGGTTAACAATGTTTTTATTTTTTATCTTCAAGCTAAGTATTCATTGACGTTCGTTTGTATTTGCCTGCGTTCGTTTTTGTTCGAGACTAGTGTTCACGAACAGTTCGTGAACAACTGAATTTCCTTAACGAACGAACACGAACATAAACTTATGTTCGGTATACGTTCGTGAACAATTCGCGAACATGTTAATTTCCTTAACGAACGAACACGAACATGGCCTTGTTCGTGTTCGTTCGGTTCGATAGCTGTAGGTGTGGTTCACCACAACTGGGATTTGGGGATGTGAAATGTGAAAGGCTTCGGGCCTACGTGACACACTTATTTTTATTCTTCACATTTTACATGAACCACAATATATAGTCTAACCCTTTGATGGCTTTAGTTAAAAAAAGATCTGCATCATTGATTGTACTTTAAACATTATCGTTATTCTAAATCAGTATGATTATGTTTAAGGATGTGTACATTATTGTGGATTTCTTTAAATCTGGAATACTTAAATACTTATCTATCTTCTAGCATAATCAAATAAAGTTGACTCAAATGACGAAGAATTGTGCCTCCTTGGATCTCTTATAATGAAAAGTAGTATACAAAATCAATATGTGACAAAAAAAAAAAAAAAATAAAATAAAATAAAAAATCTGACCGATGCGGTGATGGAGGAATACAACCCTAAACTTAGTTGATTCTAAACCGATTAAAAAGAACAACTTTTCATTTTTACAGTTATAGTTTCGGCTCGAGCTTGATAAGCTTCGAATTTGAAGAAAAACCCTAAACTCACCTTTTTAAATATAATATTCTACCATTAAATGTAACACATGTTCTGGAGTTCATTTATAATCAAAGTAACTTCTTTTCATATTTCTTCCATTTGAAATTACCAAAAAGACACCGCCTTACTTTATTACACGTAGTCGAAAACCATTATGCGTGAAAGCATAAAAGCATCAACTTATTATTACACATATCACTACCAAGTAATTGCTTTAATGACAACACGTATACTTCTTAAAAAGTTCTTAATGTCACATGAAATAAACTTTATTTTTATTCGTATTCTTACTCCTAAGACTTTCTATTTAAAGAAACCGACCCTTTCATGGATGCTCAACATTCGGAACCACTTTCTTGGCATCACGATCAAGGTTCTCGGCATTAAGTTTCTCTTTAGCAAGATTTTCGGCTTTAAGCTTGTCTTGGGCAAGCTTTTCGGCTTTTTTACAGTTGAAGTAGCAAAAACACATGTGTTTCCCTCCACGCACATGACACGCTCCATGGGCTGCACCCTCCCATGTTTTACATTGCTTATCGCAATGTCCAGTGTTACCACAGTTACCTGACCATGTTTTGCTAGCTTTCTCGCATAATTCTCCTCTCACGCTGGCGATATCTAAGCAATTTGTAAATTGTTAGACCACATAAAACAATAAAAGAACTTCAATAGAATCATATATAACAAATGATAAAATAATAATTTTATCACCTGAGATGGTGAGCACGAAAAGGATCAGAACGAACGCGGAAAAAGCAACCGATCTGTTCATCATTTTTAATACAAAGGAACTTGAGATTTTTGTGAAGAGAAGGTTATGATCATGAAGGTTATTTATAGAAGAAGGAGCGTTCAGATAATGATCAATACTACAAGATAATAGATTATTTTTTCTTTTTTTAGCCACATTACACGCCACTTAAATATAAATATATATAACTATAAAATTTAACATGTTTTAATACTAAAAGAAATACGTTGGTGAAAATGAATTCTAGATGTTCGCCCTTGAAAGTGTAAACACATTGATGACATATACGATATTATGGCAACTATGTTTAATCATTTTTACACACTAAAAATTAACTAGTGGTATCAAAACCTGCGTGTTGCGTCAGAAGGCGGTTAAAATTCGGTACGTAGCGTATACCATGAAAACTGATAAATAAAATCATAATATTAACTAAAATGATATTTATATGTGTTCGGGCCGTTGCGTTTCAACTCTGTACATCAAAATGTAACGATAGAAACTTAGTAATAATATAAATAAATCGTCATCATACACCAACAATAAATCGACACAATAGACAAAAAATAATCCAAAAGTTGAAATATTTATTAATATTAAAAAAATATCACTATATACATGAATACATTAATTTTGAATTAGGAAAGAAAATATTAACAAAATCGGTAACAAATCAAAACTAAAGTATAATGCTTAACTAAAGTTACTAACATTTTAAAAAACATAACAAAACAATGCTCGAAAGATCAAACCCGAGACCTTAAGTATGTAAACATATGCGCTAACTACCATACCTCAACGCTTAATTGTTAGGCCATGAGATGTATGTCTTAACCCTTCTCAATGCTATATAAGCGTCACATCACCTATTTTTCCACTTTTGCTTCACCTCATTCTAAAAAAATAGTTTAACCTTGTTAACTTTATCTCACCTATCATTTTTAATATTAAATATTTAAATTAAATACATAAAAATAATAATAATAATAATAATAATAATAATAATAATAATAATAATAATAATAATAATAATAACAACACCATTTTATTAACTTTTTAATTAAAATAAACATTGATAATAAATAACATTAATTTTTTTTTTATTTTTTTTTGCCTAAGTTAACTTAATCAAGTGGGGTTTTTACACCCCTTAACATGATGAGAGATTGGTTTGAAACATGTTAACTTGTCACTTCATCTTTAACACCAATTAAGGTAAATTACACCCCAAACACTTATAATATCTTTCCCAAATATATGTTTAAGGTGCACCAGAAACTTTGAAGATACCCATTAGATAGTGCATTTTAGCACGTAGGCACAATTTAAACTTCGTTCTCTTAATATTAATAATTACATTACATTATAACAGTTGTCAAACTTTGTTAACAATCGTTTGATCTCATAATAATGGGCCACTAACTTACTCTTTCTTTTTTCTTTTTTTTTTATTTCCTTTTTATATTGAAGTGTACGTTTAATAGAATTGGATGGACAGTTCTAACAATTCTCTATATGGTATAGTTGGTACTTCGTAGCTAGGTGTTCTTTGATATTCCCTGCATGTAATTAATTCATTGTTTCTAAGATAGATAATAATAAACAGATAATTCTCTAAAAATCTTAATTAGGTGATATCTTAAATTAAAATTAGTCTATTATCTTTCTAACATATGGCTACTTGGTGTATATATATACACACATATATGTAAAAATGTATTCTTATTTATGTTGAAATAATATGCATAAATCATTAAAGATTATGTGGATGCACATAGCCTTTTCTTCTTTTTACATTATTTTTTATTAAGAATATAAATGGATAAAATAAAAAATTACTTTATTTATCAAACTATAATGTCCGGTGTCACTGTGGTTGACACGTCGTTCCTTGTCGTTAAAAAAATTAGACGATGCACACCATTTGATGAGATGTGTTTTTATTTCAGTTTTCATTTTTTTACTTGCATCTAGAGCATGTTGTCAAATAAACAAATTTAAATACAAAGAATATGGCAGATTTATTCTTTTGTTTTAAATGGATTAAGAAAATCCTATCTATATGAATATAAGTGATGTATTTTAAAAGGAAAGAAATTAATACTCAATACATTTTTTATTTGGTTTTTTTATTGTTTTAATTTATTTATTATTTTTTTATTTGTGTTCTGGTCAAATTTAACGAGTTCACATTCCATAACACGTGTGTATAAGTTAACATTTTTACGTCTATTCTTTTGATTCGTTTTAATGGTTTTGCAACAACGTGCGGATCCTAAAAACTCGTTATTTAACAGAAGAGAGAAAAATAATGCTACTTTTGTGTATTTATTGTTTTAATGTATGCTAATTTAACTTTTTTTTAATTGCTAGGATCTATTCTCATGGTTTGTAAAACAAATATAATTTGTACTGTAACCAACCTCTTAATTAAAAAACGTAAGATAAAAAAAGTTATAATAACTTACAAAAACGTAAGTTTTCTAAGTACAAATACTATTTATGTATCATTAATTTAGGCTTTAACAAATTAGATTAGGGGAGAGAAAAACAAGAGAAAAACAATAAGAGAGGGAGAGAGAGAAAGAAAGAAAAATACCTATTTATGTAAATAAATTTCAAAGTAACAAATATTTTTGTAAGTGAACTGGTTTGAAAAAAAAAATAAGTTTCTAAGACTCTTGGGTATGGGCCTCGTTAGAGGACCGTCTCCCCCCTTTAGGCACGTCCAACACCGCCCCCTTGGGGCCCGGCATGGCAAAGGCGTCGGATTTTGGACGCTGGAGACGGGCCAGAAAATTGAATGGGGTGGACCCCCCTAACGTTAACCTGCAACCTTTTTTAAAAAAAAAAAAATTCACCCCACCACTATAAATTAAACCCCTTTTCACCCCACTTTTTTACCAAACTACTCCCACTTTTCTCCCATTTTTATAAAAAAAACCTCTCCCAACCTTAAAAAAATTATGGATCCCTACAACCCAAATAATCCCAACTCAAGTTCACACCCGTTTTCGTCATCCGGCTACACACCCGTAATGGACAACGCTTTTGCGGGTTACCAACAAATGCCAAACGCTTTCAACTAATACCCGTTCAACCCAATGCCGTTCAACCCATATCAAATGCAACAACCCAACATGCCCTTCAACCCATATTAAGTGTGTTTTTTTTTTAATTTAAATGTAACTCTAGGTTTTTTTTAGGTGTGTTTTTTTTTATTTAAATGTAACTTTAGGTTGTTTTTTAAGGTTTTATATAAATGTAACATTTTTTACTTTTATTTACTTTGTTTTCATTAATTATTTAAATCAAATAAATAATAATAAAAAAATGGAGGAGGAGCATCCCCACACCCTTGGATAGTCTCCAAGGGGAGGGTTCTTCTCCTTTGCCTACGTGGCGCTTATGTGAAGGATAGTCCTTTGACTATCCTCCCCCGTACCCAATGGTCTAACAAAAAGATACAAACAAGTATATATTTGGAATTCGTTGCAACATATGTAAGTCAAATCTTTCTGCTAGCAAGAACCAAATTTTCAAAACTGGTGATACCGAATGCAAATTCAAAATTTGCGGCAGTATGCATGCATGTAGTCTTGTGCTGCCACGACGTCGGATTGTTTAATTAACAATATTCTAAATATAGTCAGTCGAGTCCAACTTTTCTTTCCCACTATTATATATATAATTCTTTCCTACTTTTATATATAGAAAAGTAATGATCACAAGAGGTCGAGAGTCAATAAGTAGAATTTGGGACTCTTGGATTGCGGTTTCATTATCTGTATACAAAGTTACAAACACACTAGTGGCTTAGGCTTATATTCCAAGAATAAAAAACTTAGAAGGTTAAAACCGGCATCAGTTACGTATAAAAAACATCAAAAGTTGGTATCGAATTGATATTGAAAATCTTTTAGTTCGAGAAATTCGGTACTGCTACTTGGTACCATTTGCTCATCCCTGATCACGAGTACCGTACGAACAACAACGGTATCATCCAATTTTTTTTTTGTTGATTTTCTTCAACTTTTAATGATTTCTTTTTTTTAGTTTCATGCGTAGCGATAAGCTCGTTGCCAACCAATACCGAATCGGTACTAGCACTGAAAATACCGGCTATGGTACCTGTATATGAAGGTAAAAACCGGTAGCGAATTGTTGGCTCATGTGGATCCCACAAAAAGAACAGATGATTGAAAGCCAAAATAGTCTACAATCAACTGATCCATAATAACAGTGCTTGAAATCATTCGCCTCCCAATGGCAAAGGCATCAAACAACTGCTACAACCAAAGGTCTGCTAGAAGCTAAAGTCTTCTGATTCACAAGGTCTGCCAAAGTAAACCACTGATAAAGACTAAAGTCTGCTGAAAGCAAAGGTCTGGTTACCCTTTAATTGAAGAAGACAAAGTCTGATGAAGAAGGTCTGCTGAGGGTCAACAGAGGATAAGGCTCATCAGATGATGAATCAACAAATGTCGTGTATCAGCGTTTTCAATGTAACAATGTATTAGTTATAGCAGATGTTAGAGGTTGCTAGATGTCAGTGTCTAGGTGACATCAGCATAGATTCCTCTGAGGTTTGCATTGTACTATAAATAGAACAGTGCATGTAGTGTTCTATTTATCACTTCATCATCCTGACATTTGTACGGGCAAATAGAGTGATCTAAGGCTGAGGGGGAGTTTGAATTTCATGCATACGTGAATCATTGTAATTTCAATCATTCAGTCAAAAGTATTCATGATGAACGAAAATCTCTTATTGTTTGTTATTTAAAGTTTATCTTCGTTCCGCTGCATTATTTCCTTATTTGTTATCTTCTTACATGTGACATCTGTGTTTGTAATCATTGTAAACAGTTCAGTTATCAATAAAATAATGTTATTTGATCCCTATGTTTGTTTGTTTATGTTTGACATTTTGCATGTTTTGATTTTCGTTCAATTTCAAACTCTATTTCACTTTCTGGAGAGTTATACGCAAATTGATGCGTAAACGTAATCAGTTTAACGCGAAAAACACTCAGGAACATCAATATATGCTTAACATACCTTAAATAACCTTTACATAACTTAGAAATAAGTTTTGAAGGCCTTGGTATGGCAAAATCAAGTTTATTCGCTTACAGGGACTAATTTGGACAAACTGCGAAAGTTTGCCGATTCGTACTGTAACGGACATTCTGGAACTTGATCATAAGTTAAACATACCCTAAATATCCTTTACATAGCTTAGAAATAGGCTTTGAGGGGTTCGGTGTGCTAAAACAAACTTTTGGTCATTCAGGGACTAAAAGCGTCAAAAAGTGCATAAGTTTGCATTTTCGCGCATAACTTACGTTCTGAATACATCCGAACATCCAAAAATTTATGTAATCATTAAAATATTTTATTTTAGTGATTGGCATGATAAAAATCCATTCATCACGTAATTTGGATCGTTTTTCGCGTCCGTTCGTGTTTCGTCGTAATTAACCGAATAACGTGATCGTACGGCCAAACAAACCGACATCCGACATATTTTTGAGCATGTTTCATGTCCCCTACACTTAGGCATCATTGTAGAGCCTTAAAAATGGCTTAACGGGCCTTAAACGCATCAAAAATGGCCTTAAAAGCATGCAGGGACTGAAACTGTAATAACTGAAACTTGTTGCTGATCTGCAGAACCCAGGTGGGCCGCGTAAGCCTGTACTGACCCTTACGTGGGGTGCCTAAAACTACCAGATCTGCTGTTTGTTGTTTACAGCTTGTTCCAGCTGTTTCCAGCACTACCAAATGGTTTTTGGGCTTCCTAGGGGCTGATTTTGAGTGCCCAAGGTATTACAAATCAGGGGGCACACTTGGACGGCCTAGATCGAAGCACGGTTTTCGATAAACGATCTTAACGGTTACCCGAAAACTATAAATACCCCCACCCATTTCACTCACAACTCACATTTGATCTGATTTATTCTCTAAGTTGAAGTGATTTCACTTCATACCTGAGAATAATTGGATCAAACCTCCATTTCTTGGACCCGTTGTAAGTATTCTTTCGTTCTTTTACGCGTTTTTAGCACGAAAGTCAAACAGTGTTTGACTTTCTGCATTGACCAGTTTATGGTCAACACGAAGTTCGTTTGAACTTCGTAACGTGAGCGTAATCACGATGGTTATAGTCCCTTGTGAGTATACCTACTGATTACCACGTTATTTAGGCATAGTGACGAGTCGTAGTTTCGGTCAAAATGGCATTCTTGCGTATTTTGTAACCAAACTATTTTTGGGTATCAAGACCCTTTGTTTTGATACCAAACTTGTTTTTAAACCTCGTTAAACATGTTTTAACATGTTTAGCTCGTCACTTTAGGTTTAGTGCTTATATAGGGTCGTAAGGTAAGCGGTCTAAACAACCGCTTAGACTTTCGAACCCGACCCGTTTGGTCGATCATTAGGATCCGACCAAACACATTTTGTGACCATAGTTGTATAGGGAATAACCTTCCGAGGTTATATCTTATGGTCACTACGTTTAGTTAGTTATATGATGGGTAGTTTATATGCCTTAGGAAAATTACCAAAATGCCCTTTTTGCGCATAAATTCATTTTAAGCATATGTAACCCAAATTTTGACATCTAAACTGATTAGGCAACATTATTAGACATGTTAAGGCATATATTACTTGTCTTAGGACTAGTTAGGCGATCCAAACGCGTTTTACGCGAACGACGCGTTAAAGTAGCACAAGCTACCTAAACGGGTCGTAATGGGTCGTAAGCACTTAGGTTATGTTTCATTTTAGTATGTAGGCTTTTTTAAACCATATTACATGAGTTCCCATACTCATTTGCTTTACGAACCCTCATTCTATCCGATCCTCCGATTTAGGTCTGGTTTATTAACATAGTTACCTATATTAGGTGCCGTTTGATTTTCGTGATCTCTAGCATTGCTTGGTTGTTATTAAAGGACTTCTAGGCAATCTCAAGTGAGTACATAGACCCCTCTTTTACTGTTTTTCAAACATTTTGGGGTGAAACACATGTGCCTACTTGTTACTTTCGTGCTTTCCATGTTTTCATATCATACGCTTGTTACGTCCATTAGTACACTTATAGTACATGATTTCATTATCTTTTTGCTATGTATGTCCATCTAGTGCATACTTAGTACATCATTTTACATTACATTTTATGCTATGTATGTCCGTTTAGTGCATACTTAGTACATCGTTTTACATTACATTTTATGGTATGTATGTCCGTTTAGTGCATACTTAGTACATTGTTTTACATTACATTTCATGCTATGTATGTCCATTTGTTGCATACATAGTACATTTGTTTTACATCATATGATATGTATGTCCATTTGTTGCATACTTAGTACATTTGATTTACATCACATGCTTACATTTTGGTATGACATTTGGTCGCCGTTCGTTAGTAGGTAGTGGTACCATAGGAATTGACAACTCCCCTTCCTGAAATCCTAGGTTTGTTTGGATGAAAGGAATGACCAAATTCGATACACATAACCCAGATAAACCTTTAATTTGTTTAAGGGTTTGTCGCCACAGTCTCAATGCTTGAATGTATGCATTTTCACAATACCGCATAGATGTTTGTATCAGTATAACATGCAGTTATTTTACAAAACATAACCTTGATTTACTTCAATACCTTATTTTTTGCATTTTACCTATGGTTTAGTTGATATATATTCACTTGCCATACATGATATTGGTTTACACATTACATTATTTACATTTTGACAATAGATATGGTTTACACATGAACATTTTTGACAATTGGCTTAAACATGAACAATTTACATTGGTGGTTTGTTTGGGTAAGTGATTTAAGTATCGAGGCATGTGTAATATGATAAAAGCATGGTGGATACGCCGCTGGTACTTCCTATATATAAGTGCTTTTATGATATTACATATCGTAGCGTTATTTAAATCATTTCAATTTGGAACTATAACATCTTACATAAATGACATATTTTTCACAAGACATTGTTTTGCAAAACAGTTTGTTTTATACAACTCATTTTACTTATTTAATTAACCATGCATCTTTCTTTTATATAATCTGATTTCTTATCAAGTTTTCATATGATTTATAAAAGGAAACACTTAACCAGATTCATGACTAATTTTTATTAAACATTTCTTTAAACTCAAGTCTTGAATCCTATTTTCACAAAACCTATGTATCTCACAGGCATTTTTATGCTGACGTACCTATTTTCACATGTGTTTTCAGGAGCTGGTGCATAGGTTTGATCAGGATACACTAGGGTGGACTCGGGCCTTAGTGACATAAAAGAAGCAGGATTAGTTTAAATAATGTTATGTACTTTTGTTTCTTTTGTTTAAAGACAATGTAACTCTCTTGTTTGATAAATAAAACATAACTTTAATTACCATGGTTGTGAAACAATAATTCTGTTGCAACACTCCCCGACGTTTCCACCGCGGTTTCGTTGTTTTACGCGGTCAGGGTGTGACAGAAGAGTTGGTATCAGAGCCAATGGTTATAGGGAATTAGGTTATTAGTAATGCTTTGACCTAGACTATAACCTTTCTAGGACCCTAACACAAGTTATCTTGTGTTTAGATCTTAAAACATGCACTTCACCTGTCTTTAGGTGATTATCCAAAACAAGAACACCATTTTTCCGAAACGATTTTTGAAAATTAATCATCTGTTTTTAAATAATTTGTTATAAGGTTCTGAACCCTCCAATTTTTCAGAATGATTTTGAGAATTTAATCATCCGTTTTTGAATGATTCTTTTGGCCTTGTGCCTTCCAAGTTTTCAAAATCTCGTCAAAGTTTTGGGTCTAAATAGTGTGAACACGTGCAAACTGGAAGGGTGAGCACCTGTACCCTGAGTTTTCTGTCTAAGGCTAGAGTGTTCATACAAATCTACATAATCGGACCAGTCACTCTTACCTGGGAACTCTTGGGGTGAGTGTTCACTTATAGGCGATCATGTCTTCATGGTACATTATTTTTGACCCATTTACTTTGATTAGTCACTGTGTGTCGTTTGTTTGCTTTGTGGTACGAACGAATGACCACCATCTTTGCTTTTGTCGATTTTTGTATCATCTCATTTGTTTCATCTAATCATCTCACTCGCTTCCTCTCATGTTTCCTCTTTTAGAATGCCTCCTCGACGCGAAAATCCGCTACCTAATGCCGAAATGGCAGCTATCATTGCGCAGCAAATGGCTGCTGTACTCCCAGACATTATTGCTCAAGTGAACCAAGCCAACAATAACCAAAATACTCCATGCAATTTCAAGAGTTTCAAATCGGCTAAACCACTCAAGTTCAGTGGTTCTGAAGGAGCAACTGGGCTCCTACAGTGGTTTGAGAGCATTGAGAGTACCTTTCGTCATGTTCAGTGTCCTGATAATCACAAGGTCCAGTTTGCTTCTAGCGTTTTTCAAAAGAGGGCTCTTACATGGTGGAACGGGGTTATGAGAGACCGTGGTGCTGAGGTTGCTTTAGCACAGACTTGGGCCGAGCTTAGGGCGCTTATGATGAGGGAATTCTATCGTCGTCATGAACTGAGGGCATTAGAAAGGGAGTTTGATGACTTGAAGCAGGATAGTGGTGAGCACCGGGCTTACACTGATAGGTATGAAGAGTTGAGTTTGCTATGCCCTACCATGGTTACCCCACTCGAGAAAGTTATCGAGAGGTATATTGATGGCTTACCTGACTCCGTACAAGACATCGTCACTGGTAGTAACCCTACCACAGTTCGTCAGGCAATGGAGTTAGCTGTGACATTGACTGAGTCGCAGGTCCGAAAGGGTAAGTTACACAGGAAGGGTGACAAGGGTAAGAAGAAGTCGTTTGACAAGGGTGAAAGCAAGAAGGGTAAGAGCAAGAAGGGTAAGGAATCTGGTTCATCAAAGGGGTCTAGGAAGCGTAAGGCTTCCCAGAATTTCGCTGTCACTGCCCAAGCTAATCAGGCAGCTCTTAACCAACCAGCACAACCACCAGCAAAGAAACGGTATGTGGGGAATGCACCGTTGTGCAACAGATGCAATAGCCACCATCAACCGCAAGTTCAGTGTCGTTTCTGTACAAACTGTGGGAAGTCGGGTCATCTTTCTGATGTTTTGCGCTTTGCTCCCAATCAAGAAGCTCATAACCCAACTCAGCAGGCTGCTCAACTACCTGCTCCACAGCAAGCACAAGCTGCACGACCTCATTTTCCTCCTGGTTGGTGCTATAATTGTGGGGACCTGACTCATTATCGAAACTTTGTCCAAGGCTAGCCAACGCGAATCAAAATCAGGCTCAGGCTCGTGGTCGAGTCTTTAACATGAATGCTCAAGAGGCGCAAGCAGACAACGAGGTGGTGAACGGTATGTTCTTTGTTAATAATCAGTCTGCATCTATTCTTTTTGATTCAGGTGCCAATAAGAGTTTTGTGTCATTATCTTTTGAGCCATTGCTTCTCATGTCTAGAACGAAACTAGGAAAGCCTTTGACAGTAGAAGTTGCTAGTGGTGATCCCATTGTTCTCGATTCTGTTCTTCGTAACTGCCAGTTGAACCTTAACAACCATCTTTTTCCTATCGACCTCACACTGATGCAACTTGGGATTTTCGACGTTATAGTGGGTATGGATTGGTTAGCCAAGCATCACGCAGAGGTAATTTTTTTCGAGAAGATTGTTCGTGTTCCGCTCTCAACAGGAGAGATCCTACAGGTTTGTGGTGAAAAACCTACTAGTAGCCTCAAACTCATGTCTTGTACTCAGGCTCAGAAGTATCTGCGAAAGAACTATGTGGCCTTCTTGGCACATGTTGTAGCAAATAAAGGCAAAGGTAAGTCTATTCAAGATATCCATGTTGTTCGGAATTATCCTGAGTTGTTTCCTGAAGAGTTACCCGGATTACCCCCAGCGCGCCAAGTCGAGTTCCGTATTGATCTGGTACCTGGTGCAAATCCTATTGCCAGATCTCCATATCATCTTGTACCGTCCGAGATGCAAGAGTTATCTAAGCAGCTTCAAGAGCTTTCAGACAAAGGTTTTATCCGTCCTAGCTTTTCGCCTTGGGGTGCTCCCATTCTTTTTGTCAAGAAGAAGGATGGATCTTTCAGAATGTGTATCGATTACCGTGAGCTTAACAAGCTTACCATCAAGAATCGATATCCCCTACCTCGCATTGATGATCTCTTTGATCAGTTACAGGGTGCTTCTTATTTTTCAAAGATTGATCTACGTTCTAGGTATCATCAACTTCATGTGCATGAAGAAGATATTCCCAAGACAGCTTTCCGCACTCGTTATGGGCATTATGAGTTCACAGTTATGCCATTCGGTTTGACTAATGCTCCTGCAGTTTTCATGGACTTGATGAATAGGGTCTGCAAGCCTTATTTGGATAAGTTCATCATCGTTTTCATTGATGACATCTTGATTTATTCTAAGACGCAAGCTGATCATGAGCGACATCTTCGTCTTACTCTGGAACTCCTGAAGAAAGAATAACTTTTCGCCAAATTCTCCAGGTGTGAATTTTGGCTTAAGGAAGTTCAATTTTTAGGACATATCGTCAACGAACAAGGTATTCATGTAGATCCCTCCAAGATCAGTGTGATTAAGGATTGGGATACGCCTACTACTCCTACTGAAGTTTGTTCTTTTCTTGGTCTGGCGGGTTATTACCGCCGCTTCATTGAAAACTTCTCGAAGATTGCAGTTCCTCTAACTGCTCTAACCCAGAAGAACAAACCCTTTGATTGGGGAACCAAACAAGAAGAAGTGTTTCAGACCTTGAAGCAGAAGCTTTGTAATACGCCTATTCTATCTTTGCCTAAGGGCGATGATGATTTTGTCGTGTATTGTGATGCATCAAACTTGGGTCTTGGCTGTGTTCTTATGCAAAGGAACAAAGTCATAGCATATGCATCAAGGCAGTTGAAGGTACACGAAAAGAACTACACCACTCATGATCTTGAGTTAGGTGCAGTTGTTTTTGCTCTCAAGATCTGGAGACACTATTTATATGGTACTAAATGTGTGGTTTTCACTGAACACAAAAGTCACCAGCATATCTTTAATCAGGAAGAACTTAACATGAGGCAACGACGTTGGGTTGAGCTTCTAAATGACTATGATTGCGAAATTCGCTACCATCCTGGTAAGGTGAATGTCGTAGCCGATGCTTTGAGTCGTAAAGAGCATGCCAGGCTTCATTGTGTTCATGTTCGATCTGATATTCAAACCCGCATCTCTCAGGCTCAACACACTTGTGTCTCACAAGGATTAATGGGTAAGGAATTACCCTATCACATTAAGCCTGATCTTGAGCTCAAGGATAATGGAGTGTACTATTTTATGGACCGTTTATGGGTCCCAAGTCAAGACAATCTTCGCACCTTGCTTATGGACAAAGCTCATAAGTCTTGTTATTCTATTCATCCTGGTGCTGACAAAATGTATAAGGATCTTCGTATTCAGTATTGGTGGCCTGGTATGAAGAAAGACATTGCCTTATACATGTCAAAATGCCTTACTTGTCTTAAGGTTAAGGCTGAACATCAACATCCTTCTGGTTTATTGGAGCAACCAGAGATTCCGGTTTGGAAATGGGAAAACATTGCAATGGATCTTATTACCAAACTTCCGCGCACTAAGAAAGGTCATGATGTTATTTGGGTAGTTGTTGATCGTCTCACAAAGTCAGCTCATTTCTTGCCGATCCGTGAGGATCTATCTCCTGACAAGCTTGCTAAAATCTATGTGGATGAAATTGTATCTAGACATGGTGTTCCTTTGAACATTATTTCTGACAGAGATGCTCGTTTCTCATCTCGTTTTTGGAGGACCATGCAATCTGCTATGGGAACCCAACTTAATTTGAGCACAGCTTATCATCCACAATCAGATGGCCAATCTGAAAGAATAATCCAGATTTGAAGGATATGCTTAGAGCCTGTGTGATCGATTTTGGTGGTAGTTGGGATTCGTATCTTCCGTTGATTGAATTCTCCTACAACAACAGTTATTACTCCAGCATCAACATGGCTCCTTTCGAGGCTCTCTATGGTCGAAAATGTCGTTCACCAGTCTGCTGGAATGAAATCGGTAAGGCTCAGCTTACTGGACCTGACCTCATTCTAGAGACAACATATAAGGTTAAGAAAGTTCCCGATAACCTTCAGATAGCTAGAAGCCGTTAAAAGAGTTACGCGGACCGACGACTCAAGCCCTTGGAATTTCAAGTCGGTGATCGCATGTTACTTAAGGTCTCACCTTGGTAAGGTGTGATCGGATTTTGAAAGACAGGAAAACTTGCACCTAGATATGTAGGACCATTCAAGATCGTTGAAAGAATCGGTAAGGTAGCCTACAGACTTGAGTTACCTCCTGAACTTGGAAATGTTCATCCAACCTTTCACGTGTCCAATCTCAAGAAGTGTTTAGCTGATGAGAACCTCCACATACCGCTTGACGAAATTCGTGTGGATAACACGATGCATTTTGTTGAGAAACCAGTGGAAATCGTGGACCGTATAGTCAAGTGGCTCAAGCGCAAGTGCATTCCATTGGTCAAAGTTCGCTGGGAATCTAAACGTGGACCAGAATTTACTTGGGAACGTGAGGATCAAATGAAGGCAAAATACCCACATCTTTTCCCACGAGTTTCCTCTAAACAAATTTCGGGACGAAATTTCCACAAGTAGGGGAGACTGTGACATCTGTGTTTGTAATCATTGTAAACAGTTTAGTTATCAATAAAATAAGAGTAAACTGCCATTTTGGTCCCTGTGGTTTGGGCACTTTTGCCATTTTAGTCCAAATCTCAAACTTTTTACATCTGGGTCCCTGTGGTTTGCATTTGTTGCCATTTTAGTCCAAATTTCAAAAACCCCCTTTTGAGTGTTGAAACCTGATTGTTTTGTCCTTTTGTGCAGGGGCATTTTGGTCATTTTAATTTACTCTTTTAATAAATTAAAAGAAAATTAATTATATTATATATATATATACATACAGACATTCACACAAATACCCATCTCTCTCTCAAATACCCACCGCCACCGCCGATGACCTACACCTCCACCTCTATCTCCGATGACCTGCATCCACACAAATACCCACCGCCGCCACTACCTCCACCTCCATCTCCTATAACCTACATCCCATTTTAATCTTCATCTATACACCCACTTTCACCACCAGTAAAATGGCTCAAGAAAACGAGGCCCCCGGCTGGTTCCGGAGAACACCACCATTACCGTCAGAGTGATAGTGAATCGGATTCATCAGACGGAGAACACCACCATTACCATCGCCGCTGGCGGTTCCGTCGAGTAACACCACCACCACTGACACCATCATTAACATCAGCAACTGTCATCGTCTTCATCAGAAACATACAAGAAAATGAGGAACTGAGAGGAGTGCTTACCGGGGAACTCTTTTGTTTTCAGAGATCGGCTCCGCCGTCGATAGAGCCGGCACCCGACGCCACCCCCACAGCACCGCCGGCTGTGGGGTCCTGCTACTGCCACTGTGTGCCGTCACCGGCACCGGAACCCTCGTCGGTTCTTGCCGTCGCCGGACTTGAAGGAGAGGGATTGAGAGGTTGGAAGGGTATAAGGTGGAAGTGGGTTTAGGGGTGTTTTGCAGAAGGAAAGGGGCTGTCGGCCGTCACCATGTGCCATCGCGCTGGTCGGAGATCGAGATGGAGAGATCGAGAGGTTGGGGGTGGATGTTGATAAACTCAAAAAGGGTAAATGTATGTATGTGTGTGAATGTCAGTATGTATATATATATATATATAATATAATTAATTTTGTTTTAATCTATTAAAAGAGTAAATTAAAATAACCAAAATGCCCCTGCACAAAAGGACAAAACAATCAGGTTTCAACACTCAAAAAGGGGGGTTTTTGAAATTTGTACTAAAATGGCAACAAAATGCAAACCACAGAGACCCAAATGTAAAAAGTTTGAGATTTGGACTAAAATGGCAAAAGTGCCCAAACCACAGGGAACAAAATGATAGTTTACTCATAAAATAATGTTATTTGATACCTATGTTTGTTTGTTTATGTTTGACATTTTGCATGTTTTGATTTTCGTTCAATTTCAAACTCTATTTCACTTTCTGGAGAGTTATACGCAAACTAATGCGTAAACGTAATCAGTTTAACGCGACAAACACTCTGGAATATCAATATATGCTTAACATATCTTAAATAACCTTTACATAACTTAGAAATAAGTTTTGAAGGCCTTGGTATGGCAAAATCAAGTTTATTCGCTTACTGGGACTAATTTCGACAAACTAAAAAATTATGCCGATTCGTACTGTAACGGACATTCTGGAACTTTATCATAAGTTAAACATACCCTAAATATCCTTTACATAGCTTAGAAATAGGCTTCGAGGGGTTCGGTGTGCTAAAACAAACTTTTGGTCATTCAGGGATTAAAAGCGTCAAAAAGTGCATAAGTTTACATTTTCACGCATAACTTACGTTCTGAATACATCCGGACATCCAAAAATTTATGTAATCATTAAAATACTTTATTTTAGTGATTGGCATGATAAAAATCCATTTGTCACGTAATTTGAATCGTTTTTCGCGTCCGTTCGTGTTTCGTCATAATTAACCGAATAACGTGATCGTACGACCAAACAAACCGACATCCGACATATTTTTGAGCATGTTTCATGTCCCCTACACTTAGGCATCATTGCAGAGCCTTAAAAATGGCTTAACGGGCCTTAAACGCATCAAAAATGGCCTTAAAAGCATGCAGGGACTGAAACTGTAATAACTGAAACTTGTTGCTGATCTGCAGAACCCAGGCGGGCCGCGTAAGCCTGTACTGACCCTTACGCGGGGCGCCTAAAACTACAAGATCTGCTGTTTGTTGTTTACAGCTTGTTCCAGCTGTTTCTAGCACTTGCAAATGGTTTTTGGGCTTCCTAGGGGCTGGTTTTGAGTGCCCAAGGTATTACAAATCAGGGGGCACACTTGGACGGCCTAGATCGAAGCACGGTTTTTGATAAACGATCTTAACGGTTACCCGAAAACTATAAATACCCCCACCCATTTCACTCACAACTCACATTTGATCTGATTTATTCTCTAAGTTGAAGTGATTTCACTTCATACCTGAGAATAATTGGATCAAACCTCCATTTCTTGGACCCGTTGTAAGTATTCTTTCGTTCTTTTACGTGTTTTTAGTACTAAAGTCAAACAGTGTTTGACTTTCTGCATTGACCAGTTTATGGTCAACACGAAGTTCGTTTGAACTTCGTAACGTGAGCGTAATCACGATGGTTATAGTCCCTTGTGAGTATACCTACTGATTACCACGTTATTTAGGCATAGTGACGAGTCGTAGTTTCGGTCAAAATGCGCATTCTTGCGTATTTTGCAACCAAACTATTTTTGGGTATCAAGACCCTTTGTTTTTATACCAAACCTATTTTTAAACCTCGTTAAACATGTTTTAACATGTTTAGCTCGTCACTTTAGGTTTAGTGCTTATATAGGGCCGTAAGGTAAGCGGTCTAAACAACCGCTTAGACTTTCGAACCCAACCCGTTTGGTCGATCATTAGGATTCGACTAAACACATTTTGTGACCATAGTTGTATAGGGAATAACATTTTGAGGTTATACCTTATGGTCACTACGTTTAGTTAGTTATATGAGGGGTAGTTTATATGCCTTAGGAAAATTACCAAAATGCCCTTTTTGCGCATAAATTCATTTTAAGCATATGTAACCCAAACTTTGACATCTAAACTGATTAGGCAACATTATTAGACATGTTAAGGCATATATTACTTGTCATAGGACTAGTTAGGCGGTCCGAACGCGTTTTACGCGAACGACGCTTTAAAGTAGCACAAGCTACCTAAACGGGTCGTAATGGGTCGTAAGCACTTAGGTTAGGTTTTATTTTAGTATGTAGGCCTTGTTAAACCATATTACATGAGTTCCATACTCATTTGGTTTACGAACCCTCATTCTATCCGATCCTCCGATTTAGGTCCGGTTTATTAACGTAGTTACCTATATTAGGTGCCGTTTGATTGCCGTGATCTCTAGCATTGCTTGGTTCTTATTCAAGGACTTCTAGGAAATCTCAAGTGAGTACATAGACCCCTCTTTTACTGTTTTTCAAACATTTTGGGGTGAAACACATGTGCCTACTTGTTACTTTCATGCTTTCCATGTTTTCATATCATATGCTTGTTACGTCCATTAGTACACTTATAGTACATGATTTCATTATGTTTTTGCTATGTATGTCCATCTAGTGCATACTTAGTACATCGTTTTACATTACATTTTATGCTATGTATGTCCGTTTAGTGCATAGTTAGTACATCGCTTTACATTACATTTTATGCTATGTATGTCCGTTTAGTGCATACTTAGTACATTGTTTTACATTACATTTCATGCTATGTATGTCCATTTGTTGCATACATAGTACATTTGTTTTACATCATATGCTATGTATGTCCATTTGTTGCATACTTAGTACATTTCATTTACATCACATGCTAAGATTTTGGTATGGCATTTTTAAATGGGACAAAAACACATTCATTAACATTGATCACGCCGTTCGTTAGTAGGTAGTGGTACCATAGGAATTGACAACTCCCGTTCTTGAAATCCTAGGTTTGTTTGGATGAAAGGAATGACCGAATTCGATACACATAACCCAGATAAACCTTTAATTTGTTTAAGGGTTTGTCGCCACAGTCTCAAGGCTTGAATGTATGCTTTTCACAATACCGCATAGATGTTTGTATCAGTATAGCATGCAGTTATTTTACAAAACATAACCTTGATTTACTTCAATACCTTGTTTTGTGCATTTTACCTATTGTTTAGTTGATATATTTCACTTGCCATACATGATTTCTTTTATATAATCTAATTTCTTATCAAGTTTTCATATAATTTATAAAAGGAAACACTTAACCTGATTCATGACTAATTTTTATTAAACATTTCTTTAAACTCAAGTCATGAATCTTATTTTCACAAAACCTATGTATCTCACAGGCATTTTTATGCTGAAGTACCTATTTTCACATGTGTTTTCAGGAGCTGGTGCATAGGTTTGATCAGGATACACTAGGGTGGACTCGGGCCTTAGTGACATAAAAGAAGCAAGATTAGTTTAAATAATGTTGTGTACTTTTGTTTCTTTCGTTTAAAGACAATATAACTCTCTTGTTTGATAAATAAAACATAACTTTAATTACCATGGTTGTGAAACAATAATTCTGTTGCAACACTCTCCGACGTTTCCACCACGGTTTCGTTGTTTTACGCGGTCGGGGTGTGACATTACATCTTTCTTCTTAAACATTCACAAACAATTCAAACTCAGATCCTAACAATTGGTATCGGAGCTTTGGTCAATCAAATCTGATTTAACAATCAATTTGATATAAAAGATCAGCTCATTTCACTGATATCGTTTGTTCGTAGGAAGTTGTAAAACAGATTTAAAAGTTTAATCACGTTCAAAGTAGTTTAAACAGAATCTTTGTAAAACAACCAAAATGTCTCAAAACACACAAGATCCTCATAACACTGGCACCCTGTATAAACCACCTATGCTCGTCAGTTCTGAGTATAATATCTGGCAACGTAGGATGGGTCATGTACATGCATAGCTAAACATTGGATGCTGGAAATCGGTTATCTTCGGACCACATGTTTCGATGGTGCCGAGTGCAGAAGATCCCAAGGTCCAAGTACCTAAGAAACCTGAAAATTACTCCGAGCTGGATTTTCAGAAAATTGAGTTAGATGCTAAAGCATTCAGTATTGTTGCTACAACACTACCCAATGACATCTATGTTGGCCTGTTACAATGTAACAGTGCAAAGGAGTTATGAGATTCACTAAAAGAGCAGCCCGGTGGTACAGAAGAGGTCATTGAGAACAACAGAGAGGTTTTGAACCAACAATATGAAACGTTTTGTCATGTTAAAGGAGAGTCATTAACCCAATAGTTTGAACGGTTTAGTTGTCTAATTAGTGAGCTAAAACTGGTAAATGTAGAATATGCTAATTCAACTTTGAATAATAGATTTCTTAGATCACTACCAGAAAAATGGGACACTATAACCTTTGTTACTAGAAATTATGTGGGTTTTAAGGAGACGAGTTTGACTCAGCTTCATGGTAGGCTCCTCACTTATGAGAGAGAGCTTAACCAGAAAAATAAGCTACAGGAGTTAGGAAAGGTGGCTGATGACTACTCTTTTGGTAGCACAACACTTTTTGGTCAGGAATAAACATCTGGTAGCAGTATGGATTAGAATAATGATCATTTCATTGACATAACATCTGGTGGAGCATTCAACTCTAATTCTTACTCACCCAACTATGCTTTCACAGCAAATGGGGAAAACTAGATTTCAGACAACGGACATTTTACATCAACTTGCCTTATTAAGTGTGAGAACAAGCAAGTTTTATAAAAGAACTGGAAGGAAGTTTCCAGGTTTGCACGGGAACTTAAAAGTTGGTTTGGAAAAATAAAAAATAAATTGTTATAAGTGTAATAGGCTTGGTCACTTTGCTAGGGAATGTAGGAGCCAAACCAGTGGTCCCATAGTTACACATCTCGTCTAAGACCTCAAAACACCCAAAACATTGTTCATTATTCCAAATATACCCTTGCACCTCATATGCAAAACTTGCACAACCTATAAACACTCTTCCTGTCCAGTATGTCCAAACCACTGTTACTCAAATTCAATATGTTCAAGCCCCAGCACCTCAGGTCCAAGTGCAACCTGCACCACAAGCTGCACAAACATCTGCTCAGGCAGAAGCTAGTCAACAGAGCTTCTTTACACAAGGCTTTGTTGATTGGAGCAGCTTACCTGAGGATTTTACTGATAAAAATTTTGCTCTAGTTGCTAATTCTGATAAGATACCAAATGAATTCTGTTTTATGGCACTAGAAACAATACAAGAAGGGAGTCCAAATTTGAGTTGGTGAAAGAGAATACTGAAACAGATGTTATAAAAGAAAATGTTGGCGAATTGCTGTTAGATAGAAGATTGCTGAACAACTGATAGAACCTCTGTTGGAACCTCTTACTGATCCATGGGATTCCAGTGTGTGTGATGGTGAATGTGATTGTGCCATGATGGCTGCTACTAAGGTATCACCTCAAGTCCTCAAAAACTAGTGTTTAGATAAATATATTATTGCTTTTGCTAACATCAAAGAGGTGAATGAAAACCTTAGAAACAAGATCTTATATGATGAAGTACAATTTGAGAAAACTTTTAAAGAGTTAAAATCAAAAAGTGTTTGAAAAAAGAAAATGAAATCAACAGCTTAAAACATGAATCAAGCATAAACAAAGATCAACTCCAAACTATGGTAGAAAAATACCAAAGTTGCAAAAAGGAGCATGAGTCTACCCAAATCACTTGTGAGAAATGGGTAGAAACTTGTAAAGGTTATGAGTTGATGGTTGAAAAGCATATCAAAAGCAATGTGAAATTTGGCATTGGCTTTAGAAAAAATGAACAAGTTTCTGAAAACACTACTGTAAATGAATCTGGCTTTGTTGAAATAATTCCCATAAATTTGGCTGGTCAAGAAATAAAAGTCAATGATCAAAACTGTAAGAAAATTGTTTTAGAAAAACCAGAAGGAACCTCAACTTTTGAGGAAATTGAAAAATATCAATTCAAACCCACATGGTCTGATGAGTGTGACATTCTTGAAAATTTTAAGCCAATGGACTTCTCAACAATTGATGGTTTCAAAGCACCCAAGGTTAAAATCATTCCCTTAAAAGACATCCCAACTGAGGTTATAACCTTTGTTGAAAAGAAGGTTGTAAAAGGGAAGAGGTAAGAGAAAGTCAAAAATCTGTTTTGTGATTTTGTGAAAAGAAGAACCATATCACTAAAGATTGTTTTCTTCTAAAAAGCATATAACATTAACAAAACTAGTGTGATTGTGCCTGCACCCCATTGCACAATTTGTTGGAAAAAGAATCATCAAACTCAACAGTGTGTGTATCTCAAAACTTTTGAGGTTAAAAGAAAAGAGTTTAAATCTAAAACACTGAAGAGTTCACAAAAATCAATACCCAAAAGTAAACAGACCTCTGTCCTTGTTGAAACACCTGTTACAAAATAGTTGAATGCAATCTCTGTTCCCAGAGAGGTTCAAGTAACAGATGCATCACCTGCAATAAATTCCTAAGGGGATATGGTCAACCATTGTACCAAAAGGTCCCTCATGGTTATGAAGCCTACAAAATGCCATCTAAACCAAAAATGAATAGACATCCTTGTGGTTATCATCATTTGACAGGATATGGTCCCCAACAGTGGTTACAAAAACCTGCCTAAACCACTGACCATTCTCCTAGACTTGAGGCTGACATGCCTATGACCCCATCTAAAGCCATCTTGGCTTTGGTATAACAACCCTCCTGAATAAATTTTGACACCCCTAATATATTTTAAAGTGTCCCTATATGTCTTAAAATACACCCTAATTGCAAAAACCGAGCCCAAAATACCTTATATAAATTAAAAATTAAATAAAAACAAGAAAATGGGGTCGCTCGCAGGCCGCGAAGGATTATCCTTCGGCTTACGCGGGCCGCGACCTAGTGCCACCAGGCGAAACCCTAGCCCGCCACGTGGCAGGAGACCCGGAGAAGCTAGGCTGGTGATTCGACGAAGCTAGGCACTACACACCTATGTCGAGGGCCGCGAAGGACCCCTGTGTGGTCTACGCGGGGTGCGAGAGATGGCCGAACAGGCCCTATAAATAGATGCATTCGGTCGTTCATTTGAATTCGTCCCACAATCTCTTTCTCTCTCAAATTTCTATAGTGTAGGCACTATTCCCGGGCATCATACCCCCCTAATTAGCGAAGCCCAGCCTCGTTGTAAGTATCATAACCCCGGTTACGTATTAGATAAGCTGTCCGATTGATCCAGGGTTCCGTAATGGCTGTCGAGGTTCTGCCCGACGTAGTCGTTGAAATGCCATCTCGGGGAGGGTATTACAAATGTAAATATTGGGTTATTATACTAACGCGTGTGCATTTGTGTAAATTATAGATAATCACCAGGAAATCCTTTAAGGAAAACCCTAAGACAGAAATGTGAGTGATCTCCTTTTTGGCAAACTGTTTTTACAAAACCTCAAACAACTAATATTATATTAAACAGTGATTGAGTATTTGTATTCTACAATTATCATCGGTATGCTGGGGTTTTGTATACAAAATTTGTTACTACATTGTGAGTAGTAACATGACCACAAGTCGGGTTGACAGTACCGTGGGTGGTAATTAAAGTAGATGTAAACAAATGTAATTGCGCGACCGCCCTCAATACTGTACAATGGTTTTACTTAACTTGATTAAACTGGGATTCACTCACCTGTATTTCCCACTGACAAAATGTTTTTAAAGGCGTTTCAGGTAACAAAATGTGAAAGCCAAATAGAAGCCAGCTGGACAGCACTGAATGCTTGGAAAGGTGGCTATAAAGTTACATAAAATAAAGAGATGTTTTATTTAAATAAAATAGGGTTTATTCCTATGAAAATGTGTGTACTTGAAACTTGGGATTTTCCCATGTGTTAAATATTATAAAAGCGTGGTATTTTACTCTGATAAACTATTTTCTAACTACGGTCCTGATGTAATTTCCGTTGCCAAAATGATAAACACCGATACCACCAGAAATGGCCGCGGCCGCCCGTTCCTGGGTAATTAGGGGACGGGGGTTGCGACAGAAGGTGGTATCAGAGCTAAGCCACTGATTCAGCCACAAAAGTGTTCTGCTGACACCAAGATATTATTCAAAGTGTTAGGAAATTTTCTATGGAACTACGGGCATATTTGTGTTTTATCGTTGTGTGTTATTTGACTATTTGTTAGTTTACAGTATGAGCGACCAAGGACCTTCGGACGCTTACCGTCAGTTATCCAGCTCACCTAGAAGCGAAGGCACCTCTTCACAGCCTACCCTCTCAGGGTATTCAACTGACAATGAAGATGGGATATTCGTGTTTAAGGCTCAGTCTGAAGAGCCAATCCACCCTAAGAAGAGAGGATGGTTCAGTAGTGGAACACATGAACGTGGGAAATGGATGAAAACGTTACAACAACGAGCTTTAGCAGCCGTTAAAAGAGAAACAGATGCTCACGCTCCGGATATGCTCAATAGGAGTCTAGCAAATTTCCATATTTTAGCAACTACAACTGCAGACCCTAATTTAGAGCAACTCATAGCACCCCAACCATTACCCTTGTTTCCCACACAACCAATGGAGATTGAAGCTAACCTAAAAAACCAAATCCAAATGCATGATTTTGACCCAACAGAGATACCTAGAGTACCAGCACCCAATCCCTTTGACCCAAACTACGACCCGTGGTTTGACGACCATAGGGACTACCAGCAACGCTACCCAATACCAGAGGAACCCATGCCAAACCTAGCAGCTTACCCAGATCTAGACCCTCTAGACCCCTATTATGATAATGATCAATTCATCAGGGAAATTCTAGAGAACCCTTATCCTTACCAAGAACCCATGCCCCAGTTCCCAAACCCAGTACCAGCCCCTGCACCCCCAATGAGTGCAGAAAATGTGTAAGAACTCTGAACCTTTGGTGAGGAAATTTTAGAAGGTAGTGAAAGGATGAGGCAGATAGGGGAACGACTCGTCTGGAAGTATGACGAGCGTAATATGGAGTTCTGGATGAACCCATACCAGTAGTAGTAATAATAATAATAAAATAATAATAATATATAATATGTGTGTATGTTTGAAAAAAATGTAGACAATGGATATGGATGCCTAATAGTATTGTAATTTCAATTCCAGTTGTATTCTAATATATATGGATGTATACTATATAAGAAAGAGTAAGTCGCAACGTTCGACGATTTTGATCAATATGTGTGTTATGTGATTATTTGCATTAAATATTATTTTATAATATTAATAATTGGCAAATGTTTAAAATTCAGATGGACAACGAAGTGAACCAGGAAAACCAGAATAACAACGATAACTTGAACAACAATAATAATAGAAACCAAGTGGATAATAGTGCCATCCAACACATAGTGGCACAAGGGATAATAGATGCGATGCCATATATTATCAAAACAGTTAAGGAAGCAGATAATAAAAGTAACAATGGTAGTAAGTGACCTACTGAACCAGAAAACAACGTGAACAATGGACCCATACTTCAAGTGCCCATTCCTAAAAGAAGAAGAACCATGTCTTATGGTTGTTCTTACAAGGAATTCTGGTCCTGCAAACCAATAGAATTCTCGGGCAATGAAGGACCCATTACAACTCTACGCTGGATAGAAAAGACCGAGGCAGTCTTGAAAATAAGCAAATGCGTGGAAGAGGACAAAATAATGTTTGCTTCCAATCTGTTTAAGAACTCAACATTAGAATGGTGGAACACTATTCTCCAATCTAGGGGAAGTGACAGGATTTACAATATGGAATGGGAGGAATTTAATAAATATGGTAGAAAGGAAATTTTGCCCTCCCAATGAAAAAGAACAGATAGCCAATAAGTTCCTAAACCTAAGAATGACTAGAGTGGATAGTAAGGGTTATACTACTACATTCTTTGAATATACTAGAATAGTACCAACCCTTGCATCACCAGAACCAGTATTAATCTCTCGTTACATCTGGGGATTAATCAGTGAGATTAGGTATGTAGTCAAGGCAGCTAGACCCCAAACGATAGAAGAAACTGTAGAACTAGCAAATACCTTAACTGATGAATTAGTGCGTACACGAGAATAAGACCAGAGGAGAAACCTAGCTCAAAGGCTTACCCAGGAATACCACTGCAGTAATTCCAACCGTGGGAAAAATGTAGGTTCTACCTCTGCACCATACTTCAAGGCCTGCAAGAAGAAGCATTCAGGAAGATGCTCCCCCTACTACAATTTCTGCAAGATACTAGGACACAAGGAAGAAGATTGTAGGAAGAAACCTAATAATGGAATGTGCTTCAATTGTGGTGAAAAAATGTCATATTAAGCCAAACTGTCCAAAACTAGCTCCAGCCATGAACAACAAGAGAACAAAAAATGCTAGGTCATTTGTTCTAACTGTAGAAGAAGCAAAGATGATTCCGGACGTGATAGCCGGTACGTTTTTAGTTAATGATGTTTTTGCTAAAGTATTATTTGACTCTGGTGCAAACCAAAGTTTTATTAATACTTCATTTTGCAAACTTCTCAATCAACAATTAACTAAACTCCCACAAGAATGTCTAGTAGAGACAGCAAACGGGGAAACCATTAAGATTTCTAGAATCTTGCAGGAAGCAAGAATAGAGTTTTTAAATCAAAAGTTTATTGCAAACCTTTACCCAATTAATCTGGAAGGATTTGATGTTGTATTAGGAATGGATTGGTTAATAGCCAATAAAGCCAGCATTTTATGTGATCAAAAGTCGATCCAAGTAAATTCACCCAAGGGTGAAAAGATCACAATTAAAGGAGACAAACCATCTAGATCCACGAAATTCATTTCTGTAATGAAAACAACTAGTTATATAAGAAAGGGATCATTAGTGTATTTGATTTCTATAATCACTAACACTAAAGGAAAAGAGCTGAAAGATATTCCATTAGTATCTCAGTTTCCAGATGTGTTTCCAGAAGAATTACCAGGATTTCCGCCAGACAGGGAAATTGAGTTCAGAATCCATCTGCTACCAGGAATAGCACCTATTGCCAAAGCACCCTACCGTCTAGCACCTGCAGAAATGCAAGAATTAAAGAAGCAGTTAGACGAATTGTTGGAGAAAGGATTCATACAACCGAGTTCATCGCCATGGGGAGCACCGATACTGTTCGTCAAAAAGAAGGACGGGTCAATGCGAATGTGCATTGATTACCGTGAATTGAACAAAGTCACTATTAAGAATCGGTACCCATTACCGAGAATCGATGATTTTTTTGATCAATTGCAAGGAGCTCGATTTTTCTCGAAAATAGATTTACGATCAGGGCATCATCAATTAAAGGTACAGGAAGAGGACATTCCTAAGACCGCATTTAGAACAAGGTATGGCCATTATGAATTTACTGTCATGCCATTTGGTTTAACCAATGCCCCAGCCGCATTTATGGACATGATGAACCGAATATGTAAGCCATATTTGGATAAATTCATAATTGTTTTTATAGATGATATCCTCATTTATTCTAAAAATTAAGAGGAACATGCAGCGAACCAACTAGGGTAGCCCAGTTGGCCACCGACACCCACCTCTTCCCAGAGGTCCCGGGTTCGAGTCTTGGGAGTGACATATGTCGCCCAAGGTAAGAACTCGGTAAGGGGAATTCACCGCGGAGCTATCTTGGTCGGGTAGCGGCTCCCGGAGTGGGATCACTCCGGCGGTTGGGAGGACCGTGCACTATCCCCCCATGTAGCGCATCTGCACGCACTTCTAAGTTTATTAAGAAAGGAAAAGCTTTATGCTAAGTTTTCAAAGTGCGAGTTTTGGTTAAAACAGGTACAGTTTCTTGGACATTTAGTTGAACGTGAAGGAATTCATGTGGATCCCACCAAGATCGAGGTGATTACCAAATGGAAAACCCCTGAGTCACCAACCGAGGTTAGAAGTTTCTTAGGATTGATCGGTTATTATAGGAGATTTATTCAAGATTTTTCTAGAATAGCCACTCCCTTAACTAAGTTAACCTGTAAATCTGTTAAGTTTGAATGGGGACCAAAACAAGAAGAAGCCTTTAGAATCCTTAAGCAAAGATTAACCAACGCACCCATACTAGCGTTACTAGAAGGAATTGAAGACTTTGTAGTCTATTGTGACGCTTCTAAGTTAGGTTACGGATGTGTGTTGATGCAACGTCAAAAGGTTGTAGCCTATGCCTCAAGACAACTTAAGAATCATGAAGAAAATTATTCAACCCATGATTTAGAACTAGGAGCCATAATTTTTTCCCTTAAGATTTGGAGATTTTACCTTTATGGTAGTAGGTTTACCATTTTCACCGATCATAAGAGTTTAAGGAATGTTTTCGGGTAAAAGGAGTTGAATATGAGACAAAGGCGCTGGATGGAAATTCTTAGTGATTTGATTGCAACATCTAGTATCATGCAGGAAAGGCAAATGTAGTGGCTGATGCTTTAAGTCGAAAGTATCATGAAAAGTCAAAAAGAGTGCGTTCTCTTAAATTAATTCTACAAGTAGATTTAAATGAACATATTATAGAAGCACAAAAATCAGTAATCAAGGATGATACTGAAAAGTTGAAAGGAATGATTAAGGAATTAGAACAAGGAACAAATGGAATTTGGAGATTCCATAAGAAAAGAATGTGGATACCTAAATTAGGAAACTTACGCCACTGTATATTAGAAGAAGCCCATAAGTCTAAGTATACGATGCATCTTGGAAGTGATAAGATGTATCAGGATTTAAGAAAGAACTTTTGGTGGATAGGAATGAAAAAGGATATAGCAGCATATGTTTCTAAATGTTTAACCTGTTCACAAGTTAAAGCCGAGC
>JARYGA010060991.1:0-29840 GCA_030545235.1 Helianthus tuberosus
AACCAAACACTATTTTTATAGGCCATTTTCTACAACTGATTTACTATTCGGATTATTCAGGGTCTTTTTACTAATTTTTAACGTTATTTTACTAATTTCGTGAAAATAACGTTAAAAAGAGGGGATCGTTAATCAGGCATCATGTGGTGGCGTTGATAGCCGAAAGACAAGGGGGTACATGCACCAATTGGCGTTTGTCTCAATTGCTGAGTGTTATGTGCCTTATGTCCAAGGCTTGATGCAAAACCACAATCGAGCCGGGGGTCTCATTGGAAGCAGCCTCTCTATTCCTACGGGGTAGAGGTAAGGCTGTCTACATCCCACCCTCCTCAGACCCTACCTTAGCTTTGCTATAGGTGGGATATACTGAGTACGATGATGATGATGATGATTATTCAGGGTCTTTTTGTTTTCTTTCTAAATTCACATCTAAACACTCCTAGATATTTTATTCTTTTTGTGGTTGCATACATTTATGTTACCTAATATGTTCTTCAATCATTTGGTACTTGAATTTGTTCATATTATATTTTTTTGAAAAAATTATTATGTGATATTTATTATTATAATGGCAGGCTATGGGACGTGAGAAGCGGGAAAATGGCTCATACTCTTGAAACCAAATCACCTGTGACCAGTGCTGAGGTCAGCAAGGATGGTCGTTACATAACCACTGCAGATGGATCGTCTGTTAAATTCTGGGATGCAAATCAGTATGTTTTCAACCCTTATTAATGACGTCATATATTTATCCTATGCATATACTTATTCTCTTTTATTTTTATTTTTATGTCTTATAGTTTTGGATTGGTGAAAAGTTATGATATGCCCTGCAACGTGGAATCAGCATCATTGGAACCGAAGCTTGGTGATAAGTTTATTGCTGGAGGGGAAGACATGTGGATTCGACTGTTTGATTTCAACACTGGTGAAGAAATCGGTACGAGTGTTGCACATTGTACTAAAACATAATAGTAGTAGTTGTAATAATAATAATAATTCAACCGATCACATGCACATGCTGACATGCATGTGGATATTGTTGTAGGGTGCAACAAGGGTCACCACGGTCCAGTCCATTGTGTGCGGTTCTCGCCTGGTGGTGAATCATATGCATCTGGGTCGGAAGACGGAACCATAAGAATATGGCAAACAGGGTCTTTGAATCCAAAGGAGAAAGAAAGTTCTGTTCAAAATGGGCCCATGACAAGTGATGATATTGGCACAAAGTTGGAAGATTTGAAAGTTTGATTAGGAGTTGGTTGTTAACTAGAAGCATACATACATATATATGTGTTTTGTTCTACCTAATTTTGAAGTCTCTCGTCACTTTACCCTTTTAAATAAATAGACTCTACTTGTGTTGCTTGCTTGGCCTTTCTTTTATGTAAACTAGGGGTGACCAAATTAATCATCATAACTGATAACCGAACCATAACCAACATGATCGAATCGATTTTTACCGATAACTGACATAACCGATGGTTATGGTTATTAAACTTTGGTTAACTGATTGATTGATCAGTTACGGTTATGGTTATGAAGTTTTGAATAACCAATATAACCGAAACCGAACCAAACGTGAAACATTTGCATCTTATGCTTATTTTATGTCACTACATGCAACAAAATAGATCCACACAATATGAGATCCATGAATAGATTTAGAAGAAAAAATAAGTATTACACCAAAAAGAAAATGAGAAATGTACTTATCAATGGATCAAGTTGCACTAGACCAATGGACTAGATGCGCCACTAGACCAATGGACTAGATGCGTTCTCATTAAATCCATTATATATATATATGAGTTAATAGCCATTTTTCGGCCCTGTAGTTTAGTCAATTTTGCCACTTCCACTACACATGGTCTAGATGGAATGATTCGCAAAATCAAATCCGGGTTTGATCCATTCTCCGATTCGGTTACGAAATAGCGAGATACGATTCTAATAAGGTGTATTTTGTTCAATTTGGAAAACACGACCTGAGATCACAGGTCCGATCGAGATGGTTAGGAGCGTGGGAAAATTATTTTTTTCAAAAGTTTGGTTTGTTTGTCAGAAAAGGTCCTTGGGGTTTGGTTTAAGTTTCAAAAACGGGTTTCAGTTTTAATCAAACACATAACCGAACTTTCAGGATGTAGCATATTATGCCCCCTCGCAGTTTTAATCATTATTTTGGTATGTTCGATATCTTTGTTTATTGAGTAAACTGCCAAAATGATCCCTGAGGTTTGGTCACTTTTGCCACTTTAGTCCAAAACTCAAACCTTTTGAATTTGGGTCCCTGTGGTTTCAATTTTGTTGTCATTTTCATCCAAAATCAAAATCTGACCGAAGCATCTGTTTCAATTTTGTTGTCATTTTCATCCAAAATCAAAATCTGACCGAAGCATCTGTTTCAACAGTTCAGGTCCAGTTTATGCCTTTGCTCATCTACGGCTCAAACTGCGGGGGACTGTTAGCCAATATTCTCTCACAAGATCATTGACATTATTTGTGGACATCTCCACTTTATGAGGATTGTTTAGTTTCCTTAGTTAGCGGTACATTTTCTGTATATATTGATATACATCAGGTTCGGTTACTAAAATGGGTTAATTGGGTCACATTTTTACCCGCATCCGAACCCGAAAACCCGCCATGATCCGACCCATCTGCAGCAAATCAGAACCATGTTTTTATTTTCTATTTTAGTTCCAATTTATGCAACTTAATTCCCTTGTTTTCCTTCTTTTTATTTTTCTGCATTTTAGTTCGAAGTTTATGATAGTGGTCAAAGTCAGTTTGCATATTTTTATGTAGTGGGTCAATTTTTTTTTTCTATATGTACGAGCAAATGGCAAGATGCAAAGGGTTTTTTTTTGTTTTCTGAAAAAATGTATGTTAATTTTACTCATTGGATTATGAGTTCTTGCTAGTTCAAACTTGGCATATTTGACTGGTGTTCTTGGAGTCTAGATTAGAGTCAAGTGGTGTATCTGTATCTTGATTCTCGTTTAGTTTTGCCCTAATCGTTTTTCTTGTGTGGTGTTTCTGTATCACAAGAAACCGTTAGATCTATCCGTTTTATTTAGAGTTTTAATTTCCTAGCCATTACCGAACCGATTGCTATCATATATCTTCTCATTTGTAACAATATAGAACTCAAGGAATATAAACACTTACATACACACATATGTTTTCATCTCCACATAACATTTTTACAAACATGTAGCTAACTCTAAACATATGTAACTAATCGAATATAGCATTTGATCAATACAAAGTTTATTGATGTTTACCTCCTGATTTGTGTACACAAAAGTCAACACTCAGATCAGTTGACTACATCAAGCACAAGCTTACGAGACTTGAAAACCGACCATTTCAAGCGTCGATAGTAAGCAGCTTGTAGAAGGGCAAGTGACAATACAAATATCCATTTAAATCCCATCTGTAAGGAGATGATGGCATGATGAGCATCATAATATTGCTATTAGTATCATAATTAAAACATTAACTAGGATTGCGACCCGCCGCAATGCGGCGGGGATTCTTTAGTTATAACAAAGTGGATCTAGGACCCGCACGTTATGTTAAACCTGTCAAACGGGGAAAAAATAGACGATGTAAAAACGTTCACCCACACACGCACGTTGCGTCGTGTTAACTCGCAAAATTTAGAACGAAACGTAAAAACGTTAAACCAAAGACGCACGTTGCAATGTGTTAAGTCAAAAATTTAGAACCAAGCATAAAGCGAAAAATTTGCGGCAAATGAAAACTATAAAAGGCCAAAGTTGAAAGTAAAAAAAGTTTTGAGGATAGATTACAAAACATAAAAATTTTTGGGTTAAAAGTAAAAAAATCTGTTTTTTTGGAAAACCCTCAAAGCCAACGTTACGACAACCATATGCATAACCATTTTTTCTTTAGAAAACCCTCAAAGCACACCCCGTGTTGCGGCGGGGCGTAAAACGGTGTCAAATAGTACTAATGTCACACAACCGTCATCGACCACCAACACTGACTTGACCTAGGATATGCGTGTTGCGACGAACCTTTCAAACGTGGAAAAATAGAGGTAAAAACGTTGAACCACACATGCACGTTGCGTCGTATTAACTCGAAAAATTTAGAACTATACGTAAAACGAAAATTTGCGAAAGATGAAAACTATAAGTGAAAAAAGTTGTGAAGTTAAATTGCAAATAATGAAAATTTTTGGGTTAAAGTTATAAAACCAAACTATGTAGGGTTAAAATTGTAAAAGATATAAACCTTTGGGTGAAAAGTAGAAAATCAACTTTTTTTTTTGGAAAACGTCCAAAGCATAGGTTACAACTCATTATGCATATACATGTTGCTAATTTATATAGGTTTTAATTATTATATATTTTATTTAAAAGAAGAGCAAATGAGTATGGGTCGAACGAGTTTGATACCAACAAGTCGTTCAGATTCTATTTTTACACAGTTCTTTAAACGATATTTGATATAACGACGCCATGATATTGCTTTTTATGATCATAACAAGCATATTATTTTTTTTAACTTGTATTTCCAAGAAAAAAAGTGTTTACAGGTCAACCCAATGCTTATTATTTTGGATTAGAAGCGGTCAGATAAAGAAGTTACCAATTTTCGTTCTTCCATCTCCGGCTCTGCAGCCCATGACAAAAAGCTCACAACATCTTTTCCCATCTGAGCCAGTGATCATTGATAAATGCATCAGGAAACTATGTGTTGCCCTGAAAAAAAAAAAAAAAAAAAAAAACTAAAACGGATGGGTTGATCGACGGTTACATACTTGTGCCTCTGTTGCAGGTGTTCCATCCTCATATTCAACAGCACCATCATTAAGCATTTTTGGCATCGCAATTGCTCCACCGGGAAAGTAAGGATTGTAATGCAGTCCCTCTCTTATCTAATTTCAATAACAAAAATAAAAGATAGAGTTAACTGCCATTATCCTCCCTGTGGTTTGTCCAATAATGTCAGTCCAGGCCAAATTTCAAATTTGTACCATTTCCGTCACTGACATTCTTAAAACATGTCAGTACCGTCCAAAAACTTAACGGCTGTTAAAATCTGCCTTTTAATGAAGGGTAAAGACGTCATTTCCTTTTTCGACAACCAGAGGACGAAAATGGCAGTTAACTCAAAAAGATATTATTAAAAAGCATGGTTAGATATTTTTTCAATATTGTAGAAAAAGTCCAAAGTATTACCGAAACACCAGCAGGAGGGTCACGATAGCCGGTAAGAAGGGCAAATACATAGTTTTGACCATTATGACGGGCCTAAAAGAATAAAACTAATGATGTTAAGAAAAAAAAACAAGTGAGACTTGGCTGGTAAATTAGTAACTTACTTTGGTAATGAGACTTAGATCAGGTGGGTAAGCACCACCATTAGCAAACCTAGCTGCTTGTTCATTTTCATAAGGTTGAGGAAACCGATCGCTTAACTTACCGGGCCTGGTAAACATCTCACCCTCATCATTAGGCCCGTCGACAACTTCAATTTCGGCTGCCATAGCTTTTGTTTCTTCTTCGGTGTATGCAACACCAACAAGATCTCTGTAAGATATAAGTGACATTGAGTGACATGAAGCACAAACTTGTTGGTACACCTGATGGCCTCTTCGGATCCTGCTCACAAGAATTTACACAAAAAAATCATATTAAGATGGAAAAATTTCCTAAAAACTATATAGATTATGGAGTAAAATGCCATTTTTGTCCCTGAGGTTTGACCACTTTTCCGACTTTCGTCCAAAGGTTTGTTTTTCCGCATCTAGATCCAAAAGGTTTGAAATCTTGCCATTTTCATCCAACTCGTTAACTCCATCCGTTTTTCTTCTTTAAATGAGGGGTATTTCCGTCTTTTTAGAGATTTTATATTTAAATAAAAAACACTATTAAGAAATAAAGATACACCTCTGTTGACTTTCTAGTTATGCCTTTCCTTATAAACATTAACAAATAGGTAAAAGGACAAAAATACCCCTGAATTAACTTAACGTTAAAAAATGGATGGAGTTAACGAGTCGGATGAACATGGCAAGATTTTAAACCTTTTGGATCCAGATCGGAAAAACAAACCTTTGAACGAAAGTCGCAAAAGTGGTCAAACCTCAGGGACGAAAATGGCATATTATTTTTGCATGGTGAACGATATTTACTTACGAAGCGTGGTCGTATGAACTGAGAATGCCTTGGTGAGGCCAAGGATAGTTAGGACACTCTAAGCCATGCTCTGCCTCGTCAGCAGCATAAGCAACGGTTGTGAATCCTAAGAGTCCGGAAATTCCTGCACCTAAAAGGCCAAACATCCTTAATGAAGTCATTGAACGAGAGGCAGATCCGTCTTGACCTTGTTCCGAAACAAAGTATGTTGATGGCAGGTGATCCTGTTTACCAAAAAATATATATAGATATATATATCAGGAAGAATTACTGATATTATACCTCAAGAAACAACACCAATAAAATAAAAACCATCCCCAAACCTCAAGCTGATGATTGGAAAACAAGCATACATTAACACATAATTACTAGAATGACCTGAATGGGATTTTAACTACTACATTTTTTAATATATAATGCTTAACCATTCAGAGGCAAATGTCTGAACCATTCAGACATCTCACATCTGCTCGTGAAACAAACAGTTTGATCCATTAAGTGCTGAATCAGTAAGAAGTCGAGGTCTAAACCATTAAGAGCCCACTAAGAGCTGATACAAACAGCGACTAAGCTACGACCTAAATCGTTCATAGTTATCTACAAACCATCTAAACCTGATTGTTCACAGTCTAAGAAATCATGATGACAGAAACACATATCAATAGATCAAAAGTCAATACCTTAATGTTAGTAACCTCTGGTTGACCATTAACATTCAAAACCTTGGAACTTTCTCTCTTACAAGTAACTCCAGATACAAAACGACCAATCCGTCTAAAACCTAATGCAAAATCAAATCATCAGAGCTCAAAAACGAACGAAAACACAGATTTGGCTTATTTGTTAGCTATCAAAGATCGCAATACACACACACTTTTGGTAGCGAACGATAATAACACAGAAAATTTGTTTAAGCTTGGTGATTATAACATTATCCATAGAGTTATAAATACATGATCATAGGACTGTTAACCAACAGTTTAACGGCTATTTGATGATCAACTGTTATTAACCGTTAACTAAGACTATGGGGTATGGGGCGGGGTTGGGGCGTGGGTTGGGTACAAACGCCCAAGTCACCACCCTGGGTGGGCTTGGGTTTCGGCGTGGCCCCTTGGGCGGGGGTTTCAGCCCGGGCGTTGGGCGTGCCTAGCGGTCTTCTGTGGCCGGCTCTCATTGGCTGGGTTGGCTAGGCTATAGCGGCTAGGTTTAAAATTTAAAAAATAACCGTTTGGCCAAGCCAAACGGTTCACCCAACTACTATAAAACCCCCCACCGCCTGTCCACATCGCTACCCCAACCCTTCACTCCACCTACCCGAACCCGCTACCCACACTTGATAAAATGGCTTCATGGACGCACGAGGAAGAGCTAGCACTCGTAACGAGCGTCGTGGACGCGATGAAGGGCCGCCAACCCGGTGAGACCCGTTACTGGCCGGAAGCTTTCGCTAGCTACCGGCACAACGTGGGGAACGACCGGCACAATCTAAACGCGTGCCAACACAAGTGGAGCGAACTACGACCGAAGCTCGACCGTTTTAAAGCCTACTACGACAGCGTCCCGGGCGGTGATATAAGTCACGAAGACCGGGTGGCTGTGGCCAACATCGAGTTCCGGGGCAAGGAGCGGAAGCCGTTTGACAAGCTCGCCCTGTTCGAAATCTACCTAACGCTTAATTAGGCTTTTTTTTGTAATCCTTTTTTTTAGGATTTTGTAATTTTTAGGAAATTTTAATAATAATCTTAGGCTTTTTTTTTTAATTTTGTGTGTATTTTTTAGTTTGACTTTTTATTTTTTATTTTTTATAACACTAGCCAACCCACGCGGGCTAGCTACGCCCCGCCATACCGACCCAACACGTCACTCACCAGCGGTGCCCCTCGAAGTCCACGTGTCAACCCATGCCCCAAACCCCCGCCCCACCATAACCCACGGTCTAAGGGTATGCATACCCATGACTTATTGGTCTAGTGGTATGGTGTCCCCCTTGTAAATGTAAGGTTGTGGGATCAAATCTTGCAGGTGCAAGTTAAAGGTGGAATAATTAAGGTGTTGAAAATTTGCCGTTCAAAAAAAAAAAAAAACTAAGGGTATGCAATAACCAAACCGAAAACCGACGAAACCGAATATAACCGAAACCGAATTAACCGAACCGAAAGTCGGTTATCGGTTATGTTTTTTACCATCGGTTAAACCGAACCGAACCATTATATTTTCATATATTTCTAGCTTTTATACCTTCATTTCATGTATTTAGGGGACTGGGGGCGGCAAAACAATTTCCGTGATGGGCCAAGTTTAACGCGTGGTGGGATGCAACAAACCACCGCCACCATGTTAGTTCCACGCGTGAAGAACAATTTCCGTTAAAGATATCACGCGTTATGGAGTGTGAGGGTTTATTGTGGGTGTTGTGAGTGATGACCATTGCCACTAAAAAGGTTGTGAGTGATGGAAAAATGGTTGATGACATGGCGGAACTTGATTGGGTGTTGGGAGTGATGAGTGAGTGATGAGTGATGACCACCCCCACCCCCTTATACCATAATTTCATTTATTTATATCTTAATTTCATGTATTTATACCTCTAATTTATGTATTTATACCTCCATCTCCATTTCATATATTTACATCTATTTCATGTACTTATACCTCCTTCTAAGCAAAATATTTAACCGTTGTTTGATTTGGTTATTAACCGAACCAAACCAAAAACCGACAAATTAACCAAACCGATGACTTCGGTTACGGATAAGGTTAATGCTAATAACCGAACCGAACTGTGCACACCCCATCTTAAACAGTCACATAGTAACATATATATAATAATACGATAGAGTGGAGTTTAACAAGTCTTGATTCAATTTAATTAGGATATGTGAAATCATTACCGTCAATCCCTACGTTAACCTTGTTGCCCAAACCTGCATAAATCAAACACCAAAACAGAAGTTAAAAAAAAAAACATGAAATTATATTTGTATATGTGATTATTAGTTAATTACTCATGATTATTATGGAACCGATGATTGCAGAGGAGTGTTACAGGAAAGGAGGGAAGGATGGTATTTGAGAGGAGATCAACGGCTGAGATTCGGTCGGCTCATTTTTTTATTGGGCCACTTGTTGAATACTGTTACACTCCCGGTCAAATATCATCGTTTTCACTTTTGTGTAGATTTTTCTGGATGCAGCAGACAAGCAACGTGGCGTCGCAAAAAACCTGTTCCGTAGGGCAATTGGCTAAAAATAAGCTGAAAATTAATATAAGAATATTATACATAGGGTGAAAGGATGAACTTAAGTGATTCTTCTATGAGGGAGGGAGAGAGTATCACATTAATTTTATCTAAAACTAGTGGGTTATCACTTGTGTTCCGTAGCGATTTTGAAACGTTGATAAAAACCATAAAAATAAGCAAACTGTGAGAGTTAAAGTTGTTTGATCTGTTAGTTAAGGGGCTAAACATGTCATTATTAAAGTTGAGGGACTAAACATATCACTTTTAAAGTTGAGGGGCTAAAGTTGTTTGATATAGTTAAGGGGCTAAGCATATCATTATTAAAGTTGAGGGGCTAAAGTTGTTTATTATTAAAGTTGAGGGGCTAAAGTTGTTTATTATTAAAGTTAAGGGGCTAAAGTTGTTTTAGTTAAAGAGGCTAAACAGGTCATTATCGAAGTTGAGGGACTAAACATATTATTATTATTAAAGTTGAGGAGCTAAAGTTGGTTAATGCCAAAGTTCTTTGATGTAACAAAATAGCATATTTATAGTATAGATAAATGAACACAAATTTAATTTTTTCATTTTTTCTAAATAAAACAAATCGTAATCGTTTGTTAATGTCTCTTTAGTATCATTATCAGGTTCATTAACCAACAAATCCATCCTGATTCACCCTAATGACCATTTAACAACAGAATAATAACTTGTGTATATAAAATTCAACCATCTTGTTCAAAGGCCTGAGCGCAACCGGTTTTCCGACAAACAATGTATTCGATATTTTGGCTCAAGTTCAAACTAGGGGCGTAAACATTCCCAAAGGCTCGAGAGCTACTCGTGATCGGCTCGGCTAAAAGCTCGAACGAACAAAGCCTTAACGAGCCCGGACCTGAAATAGAGCTCGTTTAGTTCACGAGCCCGAGCTCGAGCCTAAGCCGAGCCTGAACCATTCGTGAACAATTTAGGGGGAAGTTTATTTACGTTCGTTCACTTAATAAGTGAGTGAAGATGAACAAGGAATTTTGTTTGATTAATTAAATGGACGAATATGAGCACAAGTGCCGTTCTTTTGATTGTGTTCATGAGCACTCGATCATGAATTATTTATGTGCGTCCATGTTCATTTATTTATGTCCGGTTATTAAAGGTATTCTATATTTCTGTAAGATATTGCCACAACTTTTGAAGTTCTTATATATTTTAACTTTTAGTTTATTCCTCCTACATTTAAACTAGAAACTTCTTATATTTTTAATTCCTATTGCATTAGTTTAAGAATGTTTTTCACTTGATAATTATATATGTTTGTTTGTTCTTTCTTGTGGTTTTGTTTGTATTCTTTTATAAAAGTAACAAACTAACACAAACGATATCATTTACTTATTTAGCTAATGAACGAACATGAGCACAAAATTTTGTTCGATTATGTGTTCCTAAACCATTCGTTTGTCAAGTAAAAGCTTAACGAACGAAAATAAACATCTTCGGTTCTTATGGCCTTAATCGGTTCCCGCTACAGTCCTCTCGCAAAAACTGATCGTTTCTTCCCGTATCTCATTCTCACGCACGGTAGATCGATAGACTTCTTTATTAATATGAAGACTTATAACTCTTAAATGTCTGAAACATTGGATATCAGATTTGTGAATGTATTTTAGCCAAATGTTTCATATTAGCATTTCTAGGCTCTAGCAGTGGAAATAGCCTCTTGTAGAAATGCAGGGTAAGGATGCGTATATCAGGCCCAACTTAGCCCGACACTCCACTGGAGTCCACCTCGTGCACCGGGTTTGCCCTTTTCATGTTAGGTTTTCAGCAGGCTATTGATTCACAGTAGCCTGAAATGATTGATGGATTTGTGTAATCAAGATAATATAGTAAATTAGGAGTCAAATTTAAAAGTCAAACTAGGGGTCAATTAGCAAAAGTCAAAGTCTGTATGTCAGACGTAGTTGTTAATAGGGAATAGCCGGTGCTATTTTATGTTTAGCGATACAGTAGAAGAAAATTTTAGAAGTATTTTATATGTATAATTTATCAAAATACGTTGTTTTATATGTATATTTATTAAAAAAAACTCAAATCCCGGTATTTTATAGGTATATTTTATCGCTATTTATATTAAAACAAAAAAAAAACTAAGAACCTATAATCCCGCTATTTCCATGCTACGGAGGCACCAAAATCAGATTGCGACCTATTGCTGCATCGCCCTGCTAAACGCCATAGTGGTTTTGTACGTTCTAGTGTATTGGTATTCTGTAATAACATAAGAAATTTTATACAAAAATTTTAAGCCTGCTAGCTTGTTAGGGTAAGGAAAGTTATCAGCATTAACTTACTATGTGGCCTCATGAATCATGAACTTATTCCTTGATCACAATTCACCAACTCACTTGTGTTGCCAACATTTGTTGATTTTTATGGTTTTGTATAAATTTATTTTTGCGTTAAGTTAGCTTAAATTAAGATGAGGACATGATCGAGGATATGAGTTCTTGGTTGGAGACGTAGGATTAAGGTGTTAGGTATCAAGAGGCGCAACAGAATCAACACACACACAAACGACATAAACACACAGAACCGAAAATAGTAAACGATACACGACACAAGATTTTACGTGGTTCAGTCCCAGTGAGGGACCTACGTCCACGGGCTGCAGCTAGGGTTTTCTCATTAAGACCATGTGTAGTGGTAAACATGAATAATTCCTCCACCCATGGGCATTGTGCGGCATGTGTCATCCCAATCAGCAAAGGGGCATTATGGGGCGTTTTTCACAAATGGGCGTAGTGGGATAATGCCCAATAATGCCTTATCAATGATCACCCAATTATTATTTTCGTGTTTTTTTAATTTAAAACTAATGATATTTGATTTGGAATGATCTAATTGGCCAAACAATTTGAAGAAAGGCGTTGATAAAAGCACGCCTTGAAGGATTTTTTTGAACCCCGGGGGGCGGTCCTTGGGCGTTGTGGGGCGTTTTTTTGGGGAAAAAAAGCCCAAACCCCCCCCCCCCCCCCACTACGGATGGTCTAAGCACACAACCAAAGATTGCAATTACATGACACAGGATATACATAATAACAAGATTAGGGCGACACAACTTAGGAACCAAAATCGGGCCCCTAAATAAAACCGGCCCAAAGGCCTTCACACGTTAGCGACATTTAGGAGGATAGTTCGATTTTGTATTAGATATTTGACTTAGGGTCTTAGCTTTTCATCTTATATTGATAGCATGTGTGTGTTATCGTTTGCATGTGTGTTTTGTAAGTTTATTTGACTCTTATGTCTGGATATGGTTTAAGAGTTGGGGGGTCTCACTAGAAGCAACATCTCTATCCCTTACCTAGACCCTACCAGTAGCTTGATTATAATAGCTTGACTATATGTGGGATTATACTGGGTACAATGATTGTTGTTGTTATTTAGCTTAAATCAAGTTGTATTCGTTCTTTGGTCATTGGTCCTCGAAGCTCTCACTTCTAAGGAAATTGTTTATTTTCTATGGATATATATGTATCTGTGTACTTTAGCGGTTTATTTCAGAGTTTAGACTATAAATAAGGGATCAAATGAGCCGCCTTCAAAGGTATATAGATACAAACAATATTAGTAAAACACATAATAATTAAAGGAAGAGGCCAACACATGCAAATGCCATCATTCATGTACTTTTATGTTGGTGAATCTAATAGTGTAAATGGTTATTAGGGTGTAGGGAGTGGTTAAACACTTTGGAGTGGCAAACCAAAAAACCGACCAATCAGAGCGCGCCATGTCAATCAGTCAAAAGTGTTTAAACTTTGGTGAAAAGTGTTGGCAATGGTTTAGACACTTGGTGAAGTGGTAAACTATTTTTTTTTAAAAGGAAAAAGGTGTGATTGGTTGAGATAGGAATGGACCCCACCCCACCACACACACACTCCCTTCACCGACGCGGTAACCGAACACCGATTTGGCAAACTTGGAAGCGGCAAAGTATGTTGGTGGTGGTGTTTGCCGCTCCTTGCCGATCACCACTCCGTCTACCCTTATGACTTGTCTTTATTGTCAAACATTGATCTTGTTTGGTGATTTGGTTATTATGACTTGGCTTTTTTTTTTCTTCAAACTTTTATCTTGTTTCGTGATTTCGGATCATGCTAAACTACACCAAACTTTTGTTGCTTTCTTTAAGACATCATTGGCTTTTCTTAATCAAGAGAAAATTAAGCTTTTTTTTTAAACTTAAACTTCATTAACGACAAGCCGGCCCAAACCAGGCCGACCACAAACTACAAACAAACAAAAAGAAAACTTACATATTCACAAATGAACACCACTCTTCCCATCCTATCCCCTTATGTTTCGACCTATTCGAGAACCATAGATAACCCAAAGCCTTTATCTCACTAAAAATACTTTCTATTTTGATCGGACAATTAGAAAAAATCAGCTTGTTCCTAGCTCCCCACAAACTCCAGCACGCAATTATTATAATACCATGAACCGCATCTTTCTTTTCTTCCGAGACTCTAAGGTTTTTGTGAACTTCGAGGAGGTCTTTAAGCGAGAACGCAAATATATCCGGAATTTTGCACCACTTGCTCACACCGATCCAAACATTAGCCGCAACGAAACAACCAATAAAGACGTGGTCAACATTCTCTTCGGCAGCCATACACATCCGACATAACCCATCTCCGACCTGAATATTTCTTTTTCTTAACGCTTCACAAGTCGGTAATCTGTCCAGCTCCATCCTCCAAACGTGAACATTGCATTTGGCCGGAACCCACTTACACCATTCCATCACGTACCTGCTGTCCAGCACTCGGTCCTCTTGAATGATCCTTTTAACATCTTTAACCGAGAAGACACCATCCGCAGCGGGACTCCATCTCCAAATATCATCATTGTCGGTCAACTGGCACGAGTCCAGGATCGAAAGAAGTTGCTGGAATGAAGATGTCAGCCGAGGATCTGTCATCGGATCCTTCCACTCCCAACGAAACACACGGACTGAACCTGCAAATTGAATCCTATCCGCAACAACGCATTTCTTTTTTGCTTCCAATCTGAATAAATCTGGGAACTTATTTCTGAGAGGCTCGTTAGTCACCCACGGATCCAACCAAAAAGATAAGTCATTACCTTGTCCGGCTTCACCTTTCAAACAGTTCCTCAACGAAACCCCTCCTATTTTCAAGTTAATAAAAAATTTCGCTAAGTTGCTCCACACACCACTAAGCGTCTTTTTGAAAGGGACACATTCCCATCCAACCCGACTAAAATGAAGAGCGTCGATGATTTTTCTCCAAAGGTTATTTTTTTCGGTTTTATATCTCCATCCCCACTTAGCGAGGAGAGATATATTCACATCCGATAGTTTTCTCAATCCTAAGCCCCCATCTTTCTTGGGACAAGAGACCCGGTCCCAAGCCACCCAATGCATCTTCTTCTCCTAGGCGGAACCTCCCCGCAATTTTTTTTTTATCAAAGATTCCAATTCCGAAATAACCTTTTTAGGAGCTTGATAAAGCGAGAAGTAATAACTTGGAAGACTTTCCATGACCGATTTGATAATAACAATCCTTCCTCCAATCGAAAGAATGTGAGACTTCCAATTAGCAAGTCTAACACGGAACGTGTCGAGCACCGGTTGCCAATTAGAAATCCGCTTCATATTGGCTCCAACTTTTAAGCCGAGATACTTGAACGGAGGCGTATCCGGCTTACAACCCACTTCATTGGCCAAATCATCAATCTCCTCCATCTCCGCCCCAATGCCATAAAGATTAGATTTATCAATGTTAATTTTGAGGCCCGAACAAACATAAAAACACCGGAGGATTCTCACAATGTTAATCACTTCGCTTTTAGACCATTCCCCCAAAACAATTGCGTCGTCCGCGTATAAAAGGTGAGTAATTACCGGCCCATTGTTAGGCATAATAATGCCTTTGATGATCCCCGCTTCTTTTGCCCGATTGAACATACAAGAAAGAGCCTCCATTACCACTAAGAAGAGAAAAAGAGATAACGGGTCCCCTTGTCTCATACCTTTTTTCGCACCTAAATTGGAAAGTGGGGGCCCCATTTACCAACACCGATGAGCTAGCTGAAGCTAAGATACTCGAGATCCAGTTACACCACTTAACCGGAAAACCCATTTGGGTAAGAGTGTTGATCACAAACTTCCAGTTCACGTTATCGTAGGCCTTCTCGAAATCAATCTTGAGAAGAAAAGCTTTCGATTTCCTCTTTTTTATCCAAGACATAAGTTCGTTAACAATTAAAGGACCGTCCAATATATATCTACCTTTTAAGAATGCCGATTGCGCTTCAGAAATCACTCCATCCAAAACTTTCCTCATTCGGTTTGCCATAACTTTAGAAATTACTTTGCTAATGACCCCCACCAAATTAATTGGCCTGAAATTATTAAGGGTGATCAGATCGCTAATCTTGGGAATAAGAGTAATATAAGACGCCCCACTATCTCCACTAAACTCTCCCTTACAGTGAAACCAAGCGAAAATTCTAGAAAAGTCTTCTTTGAGAAACTCTCAGAAATGTTTTATAAAACGCAAATTAAACCCATCGGGGCCCGGGGACTTGTCATCACCGCACTCAAAAACAACGTTTTTGATCTCTAGGCCCAGGAATGGTTCTACCAACATACTGTTATCATCTTCCGAGATACTTTTCAAACCATGGAAAATGAGCTCGGGTCTAATAGGAATAGACTCCTTAAACTTATCACGGAAAAAATAAAAAACCTGTTTTTTTATCTTGACTGGCTTAGTGCACCATTCGCCGTCAATGATAAGGCCATGAATGCTGTTAACTGCTTTTCTGTTATTAACCAAGGCGTGGAATTAACAAGAGTTCTCAACGCCACCAACTGCCCATTTAACACGCGCTCTTTGTTTAATATCCAACATCTTCCTTTCTTCGACCTCTTTAAGAACTTTCTTGTTTTCTGCCAAAATCCACTCTTCTTCCTCCGAAAGATCTTTAGATTCTAACTCAAGCTCCGGTGGTTCCAACTCCGATAAGGCTAAATTTCCAGCTTCCTTTTCCTTGGCCAGAAAATCGTCTCTCCAAAGTTTAATAGCTGATTTAATTCTAGAAAATTTAGCACTGAGACATGAGTCCGGAGGATCGAAAGGAACAAAACCGTCCACTGCCTCCTTCACACAATCCTCAAACCCCGGTTTCCCAATCCAAGAGCTAAACACCCGAAAGGGACGCAGACCGAATTTCAAATTAGCCATCTCTAAAATGATCGGACAATAATCTGAATAACGGCTGTGCAGGGACCGCACACACGCCGTAGGCCGCTTATTAAAAAAATTGGAACATACCAAAAAACGGTACACTTTGCTCATATTTCTTCCAGAATCCCTTATACACGTAAATTTCCTACCGTGCATTGGGTATTCACGCAGACCATTATCAAAGATAAAGTTGTTAAAATTTGCGGAACATACCGGTTTGAATTTTGACCGCTTCCTTTCCTCCTGCGACCTAACAGCATTGAAGTCGCCAACAACTACCCACTGCCCGTCGGAAGAGAAAACAACTTCAGATAACTCATTCCACAGTTCCAATTTGGCAGCCGTAGTTTGAGGGGCATAGACATTAATCAAATTGATTAAGTCACCACTTCCTTTCACCGAGCCTTTAATGACTAAATAATGTCTATTTTGAATAACAGAATCAATCTTTAGAACATTAGGATCCCAAATCCATAATAGACCCCCCTCCCCCCGACAAGCCCACCGACGCCGCAGACGCGGATTCGAACTTTCGATTTCCCCAGATCTTCGAAATCACCAAATCAGACACCGACTCAACCTTGGTTTCTTGCAGAGCCAGGGCACTAATTTTGTTAGAAGACAAGATGTTTTTGAGCCACACCGCTTTACAATCCCCCAATATACCTCTGATATTAAAAGATAAGAAATTCATTGATATACCCCATTAATACCTTCGTCTAAGATCATCTTCCTGACAAGATCACCGTGATTGTCCAGATCTACTCCCACAATCTTCCCTACATCAATAGTCGCACTGATTTCCACATCGTTTTGATTGTCAAAGGAATCTTTGACCACGTCTTCTTGTCCGCTAAAAGATACAGACGCTCTCGGACTAAGCATATCATTCCCGCCGGAGTCCTGAATCGGAGAACTTTCCAGATTGTTAATGTCACCTGAAAGTGATAGCCTAGAATCCAAGTCTGAACCTGGACCAGCCGCTCGGGTATTATGATGCGTGTCGAGTGTGATAGGTTTTTATGTATATTTTAAGTCATTTTTAACACTTTAGTCAAGTTTTAAATTTATAAAACACGATATTTTACTAACACTAAACACACATATGGGCAAGTGCACCCATCATGAGCGTAGTATAGCGTTGGTAAGATACCGAGGTCGTCCAAGGACACAAGAGCTTTTAGTACCGGTTTATCCTCAACGTCTAATTAAATCAAAATTTTGAAAAAAGGTTTTAAGCATGAAAATAAAAACTAAAAATGCTGAAAATAAAAATAAAAATAAAACAGATAGACAAGATGAATCACTTGGATCCGACTCTACTACACACACTCTATGATGGATGATGGTGGTGGATGTGGGTTGTGATGGTGGTGGACTGTGGGTGAAGTGTGAGAGAGGTGGTTTGCCAAGGGATGCCTTTGAAGTGAACCAAACACCTCTATTTATAGCCTGCACAGAAGCCCGGACACGGCCCCGTGTCCGCTGGGCACGGCCCCATGTCCATCCATCTTCTCTTTCTTCATTAAATGCAGTTTGTCTGTATTAGTTGACCACGCCCCCGTGTCCGCTGGGCACAGCCCCGTTTGCAGAAGCGTATCTGTACTATCAAGATTTGCTTGGATTCTCTGAATCTTAGCGTTGACCACGGCCCCGTCTCCGCTGGGCACGCCCCCGTATTGGGAAATAGAAGCTTCTACAACTTTGTCTTTTCTGCAGACACTTGGGCACACCCCCGTGTCCGCTGGGCACAGGGTGTGTTCAGCCTTCTGATGTCTTGTTTTTGCTTGGGAAGATGCTATCGAGGGGTCGGGCATGCAACGTTTATTCCTTTTCTTGTATTTGTGTTAGATTTAGCTGCATTTTTGCTTCTTTTGTTCAGTTGAGCTCATTTAATCCTGAAAATACAAAAGGAAGACAAAAGCACACTTTTTCCAACATTAGTACTAAAAAGGATTAGTTTTATGCCTCATTTGATGTAATTTATATGTTGCATTTTACACACATCAAATACCCCCACACTTGAATCTTTGCTTGTCCTCAAGCAAAACTCTTTATAATGGGCTTACACACCCAAATGGAATGGGTAGAAGATAAGGTTTTGGGCTTGTCTTTGAGGGTCGGGTTTCTAAGATCTTTATTAGGTTTTATTTTTATGTTATTTACAATCCTATTCGTTATGATTTATTTAGAACGTTTCATAAGATAAATTACTTATTTGGCATAACATGCCTCTTTAAAATTCCATTTATATACAAGTTCACATCCCTCACGGGGGATCACTCAACACTCGGCCGAAGATGTATTTTTGTGAAACACTCGAGACCGGCATGGAACTTACTTCTACCATATGCTTGCCAAGCAATCAATCCTCATCCTTTTTAACTATACACCTTTGTAAATATCAAGAGGACTTTGGGAAAGGGTTAGGCTTGGGTTAAATGTAGGTGGTTTTGGGTTAGTGGTTAGTAGAAAAGGGCGAAATGCGTAAAAAGCGTCGGTTTTTGTAAAAAAAAATTTTGTTTTCGTGACTTTTTATTCAAACGAAGCATTTTTCAAACAAAGTTTCTTTTGAGGAACTTGTTTGCTTATTGCTAGACTTTTTCATCGTTTTTTTTATAAGAAATGTCACATGAAAACCAAAATTTTTACTAAAATAAAGTATTAAAAATGAAAAGGGGTTTTTGTGGGTAAAGGGTGTTTGTTTTGTGGGTTTAGAAATGAAAAGGTTTAGGCTCAAAGGGGTTAACTAGGGGGATTTTGGGTAGGTGGTAAAAAAAAGAAAAATAATGGTGTTGAAAAGAAAAAGGGTTAGTCCTAATGCCTCCATCATTTACTTACTTGGGTTTAAGTTGATAAGGACCGGGAATGTATCGTCATGACAAGTTCTAGAGTCGTAAGAAACCAAGCGGCTTATTCACACAAGAAACGAAAGATGAGCATTTAGTCTAAAGATGTGTATTTGTGTGCTCAATTAAAGGCTCAAAACTCACTTTTTGTGGGAATGGGTTTTTAATGTGATCAAGTATATATAATCAAATTTTAACTAGATTTGTCATGCTGTTTCATAATTTTCTTATGTTGGTTCTTTTTTATCATGACGCTGTCAGTTGTAAATTTGTAAAAATATAACCTTTTTAGAACTTGATATTCCCAACTTAAACTAAGACAAGTGAAAAAATGAAAAGTTTTTTGAAAAAATTTGGGGTGTTTAGCGGTTCCAATAGAGTTTTGTGTAAGGCTTGTAATTAGGACTTGCAAAATTCAAGGTTTTAGCATCCCCCCTGTCACACCCCGATATTTCCACGTATTACCGGTGGGCCCAGTGGGGAGTATCGTGACGTAGTTGATATCATCATAGACAATTTATCACAGTTTAATACATAGCGGAAGTCGAAAGATAAAAACATTACAAACCGAATGAAAGTAATGTCAATTATTACAAAAACGGTAGAAAGGGATCCACAGGCGGATCAAAGTTAAAAGGAACATTGTTCAACAGATTTAATAACATCTAAGCTTGCAAGACTCTTTATTGATGCTAGGAGTAGCCAGTCCATTTCGATTAGTACCTGCACTTAACCCTTTTGGAAAATACGTCAGTTTTCACTGGTAAATACAATTAACCGACTCATTTTGAAAATGTTTAAGAAAATTGATTTGAATGCACAAGGCTCAAAATATCTTTTATAACTTGGGATAATTATTTAAAAATAAACTTGTTAAAGAATTACATGTTTATATACGTTCAGTAGCCCGGGTTGAAAACCGGGTTAAAGATTAATAGACACACCACATAATATATCCCACGGCGAGTAATTCTCGAACAGGTGGGTACATTATTTTTACATACGCACCGGCAGGTGTATGCCTACACCCCGTGCTTAAGTCGTGGCCATTTCAATGAATGAGCCGAGGATATCCAGGACATGGTCATTAACCCCCCAAAGGCTTAGAATAAACAAAACAGATTAAACGGGTTATCTCAATGATTCTGTCGCACCCCCAAAATCCACACGCGGAGTAACACCGCATGGAGGCGTGACTGACCAGGATCAAGCCACCAACCATACTGAACAATATAGCAAAGTAAAAGAATGTCCAACCACGCAATATAATTGGTGTTCAAAAATAGTTTAATAAGTCTAAGTTATCAGCGGAAGCAAATAGTTCAAAACCCAATTCATAAATTATACGTGTTTAAGTTCATCATGAACACTCAATGTCCATACTCCACAACGACTCTTCCCCATGCAAGCTCCTGCTAAACCTAGTGACCTGCAAAGTATGTAGTAACGAGTCAACAACAAAGTTGAGCGAGTTCACAGTTGGTTGTCCATTTTAGAGTTGTTCCAAAAACCACATAGTTTAATCTTAACCGGCTAATCATGACGTGTGGGTTACCCCATAGTTTGAAAACGTTTATTAGTTAACCCATTTTTACTTCGGCCATCTCAGCCGTGGGGGCTACCCCATGTTTAAACTACCAGACTCGTTATCGTATCGACTACTAACGTTCGTCATGTTTATGTGCCCTCATCAATGTCTATCATCATTGACGTGCCTAGTCCATTAGTCCACGCCCGTCCTCTGCGGCACGGTGTGAGGTTTGTTAAACCTAATAGCGCTATTTAACTAATGACCCGTTCGCCATTGGCCTCGGCGATCAAGTCGATATAAATGGAGGGACTTCGTTGATAGAGTTCTAGTCTAGTAAATCTAAATCCGTCTCAACAGGACGAGGAATCTACATTCCTGAACAGTCCCAACAGGACGAGGAAATCCCTATTCCTTAACCCATTCCCAATCCCACCAGGAACTACCATGCTTTGTAGAAAAGTGTGAACTCACCTTAGGTTAGCTCGGCAGATAAGCGAAAGGTAAATCGAGCTGCTAGGGTCAACCACGTCCTAACATGGTTACCATACAAGTCAGGTCTAGGTTCAAGTAGTGCACGTATGTTTACACAGAATTAGCAAGTTACGAACACATAGTATACACATAGAGCAATATCAGACAAGTTTGTGTAGAACCCAATATGAATAGCTGGCCCAACCTATTGTGCGATCAGCACAACTTGTGCGATCCACAATGGGTTGTGCGATCAGCCATAAACCCGGCCCAGTAATTCATATGCAGTCCAAGACTTGTGCAGCCCAACAATTAAGCAAACACTTTAACTTGTGTGATCCAAATAACCTTGTGCGACTACTGATATCTTGTGCGATTGGAGTTTGGGCTTTGAGGCCCAGCTGTATAAAAAGCCCAAGTGGTTTGTGTGTGGCCCAAGCCTTGTGCGATCGGCAGTGACTTGTGCGATCCACAAGGTCTTGTGCGATCATGCATATCATAGTTGTACTGTGCTAAAATGGTTGTACCAAATCTTGTGCAACTAGCCCTTGTGCGATCCAAGGGCTTGTGCGATCAGAACTTGTGTGTTCCGATCTTGTGTGATTGGTCTTGTGCGATCAGATCAGATCCTATATGATCTGATCTTGTGCGTTTCGTTTTAATATCCGGAAATTATGCTAATTAGTTATATTGTTTCCTTTTATGCAATTTCAATCAATTCCAACAGTTTCCATCTAAACAAATAATCGATCAAATCAAGCAATTTCCAACTAATTCTCATGAACCCTAACTTAATCAAGGACTAATATGCATGATCGCACAAGACCTTGTGGATCGCACAAGACCTTGTGGATCAAATCAAGCAATTTCCAACTAATATGAACCCTAACTTAATCAAGGACTAATATCAAGCAATTTCCAACTAATTCTCATGAACCCTTGTTTCCTTTAACCTTCAACCAGGTTTTCACACTAATGAATTCAAGGACTAATATGCGACCTATACTTATCAACGTGAATCAAACTAACCATCCGAATACAATAACATACAGCCGATTACATTCATTCGGTTCTAGATCGTTATTTTCATCACAAGATTATCAACCCTAAATTGAACTAACATATTACACATGTGAGCCGATTTACATGAACTCTAACCTAATTCATTCATATCACAATCAATCATATATCCTTTGTAATTCATCATGTAAGAACATATAAATCACACTATCATCTAATCAAAACAAGAACTATGAACCACTAACCGATTAGGAGGTAGAACGAAGGGGGATCCGAACAAGAAGGTCTTCGATGAGAAAGGGGTGTTGCCGTCGGCTTCAAGAGGAGAGAAAGAGAGAGTAGGGTTTGGTGTGTTTTGAGTGTTTGCAAATAATGAGGAGTATACTCCCTCCTCATGGGTTATGCGCATCAAGGAATGGGCCGAACCCATACATGGGCTGCCCTTTTGGGTTTCGAGTACAATAAGTGTAGCCCGAATGGGCTTGTGCAATCGGGTTAGAGTTGTGTGATTCAAGTCACATATATTCACATAACACAATATCATAACAGTTCATTTAATCAATGCATCACATAATCACATAACGTTCAAAACATGTTACATCAAAGCACACAAAAGAGTTCTAAAACACGAGTTGTCACATTATCCCCAAGTTGAAAGAAATTTCGTCCCGAAATTTATCACGTACTCACTGAGGAAGCTAGTTAGGTTGCATGGTTTTCCTGGGGTGTCACAGATTTAACCTTCATACGATTAAAAATTCAATACCCGACCAAGCGGTATTTTATATACCGTACCCCAAGCCCGTATAAGGGAAAATAAGTTAAAAGTATTTACCTGAGCAAATTATACAAATTTATCCCAGCCGTACAAATCAGCAAGTGCAAGTATCTTTTACTGGTCTCCTAAATCTGGAACGAAGGTTTTAATTAACCTATTAGATTCCTAACGGGTCTTACTTAAGTTTCAACTTAGACCGGTTAGTTTTAAAGAAAGGTATACGGTTCAAACACAAGATTAAGCAAAGACCGGATTAGAGTGTGGTTTACACCCGACAAGTATGAAGACTTGTATAATATGGGTAAACTAAACACATTCTGGATTTTGAAGTGAAAATGATAAGGTTTGACCCGTTTCGGTTAATTTATGCAAACTAGTTACATAAACCGTACCGAATGCGATAAATGCATAACGGGTAACCGAATGAGTCATGAACAAGTTTGCTAAGTTAATATTCCTTAAATATGTTGTGATATCAGTAGGATACCTTTGATGTGTGTAAAATGCAACATATAAATTACATCAAATGAGGCATAAAACTAACCCTTTTTAGTACTAATATTGGAAAAAGAGTGTTTTTGTCTTCCTTTTGTATTTTCAGGATTAAATGAGCTCAAAAACGCAAAAGAAGCAAAAAGACAGCTAAATCCAACATAAATACAAGAAAAGGAACATTAGTGGACTGCCCGAACCCTCAACGGCACCTTCCAAAGCAAAATAGAGAAAACAGAAGGCTGAACACGCCCCGTGCTCAGCCAGCACGGGGCCGTGCCCAAGAAGCAGCAGAAAAGACAAACCTATAGAAGCTTCTATTGCCCACCACGGGCCGTGCTCAGCGGACACGGGGGCGTGTCGAAAGTACAGCAGGCGCATTTATTGTAATTGCGAATTACAATTAATGAGGAGAGAGAGTGTCAGACGGGCACGGGGCCGTGTCCAGCGGACACGGGGCCGTGTCCAGCTCTCTGTTCAGCCTATAAATAGGAGTGCTTGGATTCATTTCATCTCATCCCTTGGCACACCACCTCTCTCACACTTCATCCACCACCCACCACCATCACAACACCATCATCCACCACCATCATCCATTGTCCATCATAGAGTGTGTGAGTCGTCTCGGGATCCAAGATTGATCGTAAGAGTTCTTGACAATCAAGGCCATGTTTGCCTAAGTCTCTTACATCACTTGGTGAAGACAAAGTGTCTAGTATAATACTTTTTATTTCTAATCTTTTGCACTTTTTATTTGGTTTTGTATTAATGACTTTAATAACTAGTTACTTATGTTGAAGGTGATCTTTCCTTATCGTTTGTCCGTGGTGTCTTGGCATTATTTTACTGTCTATATAAAATAAAGGATTTTCACCATTCATATCTCCACGGTCTATATGGAGGTATGTTGGCTACCTGGTAGGGGGTTAAGGGAACGGTTTGGTAAAGGTCTTGCCATTGTTCAGCGTTTAGAGGTCCTGCAATGGACCTGGGTCAAATTTAGTAGGACCTCCTTCAATACTTCACGGTATTGGATGGCGGGGGTCCAAACTCTTTGATCCCCTCATAAGCTAACTACTATTAATACTATAACCCGGCTATTTAGGACTGTATCCCTGCTGACTCAGACTACTTAGCCGAGGGTAACGTCACCGCCAAAAGCGGGGCCTACCACAATACTGCATTAATAACTTAATTCATTATCTTCCAATAATCCACCCCTTTAGGATTGTATCCCTGCTGACTCAAACTACTGGGGTGAGGGTAACGTCACCTTCAAAAGAGGGGCCTACTACAATAACTAAGATAATCTCTTAATTATGTGCAAAAGTGCGGAAATAATCAAAGGTTATACTAGATACGAGTCGGAACCAAGTGATTCATCTTGTCTATCTGTTTTTACTTTTATTTTTATCTTCAGCATTTTAGTTAGTTTTATTTTTCTTAGTTTAAAACATTTTTCTAAACTTTTGTTTTGGTTAGACGTTGAGGATAAACCGGTACTAAAAGCTCTTGTGTCCTTGGACGACCTCGGTATCTTACCAACGCTATACTACACTCAACGATGGGTGCACTTGCCCATATGTGTGTTTAGTGTTAGTGAAATATCGTGTTTTATAAATTTAAAACTTGGCTAAAATAAGTGTTAAAAAGGGCTTAAAATATACACCTAAAATATACGACACTTCGCACGCTTCAAGTTTTTGGCGCCGCTGCCGGGGACACAAGGATTTTAAGAAAGTTAGGAATCAACGGCCTAATCATCTTTTATTTTTCTTTTTATTTTTTTTAGGATTTTCTTAGTTTTTTAGCTTCTGCAGCGCTCAGCACGGGCCGTGCCCGGTCAGACACGGGCCGTGCCCAGCAATCATCACTGGCAGTTTTTATTTTCTGAGTTACAGAGAGCTGAACACGGGGCCGTGTCGGTGCAACACGGGGTCGTGTCCAACTCCCAGTAACAGGGATCCAGAAATCAATTACTGCGACTCTGAACACGGGCCGTGTTCATTGAGCACGGGGCCGTGGTGAACATTCTGACCAGCGTTCTTTTCTGTTTTTATTGCAGGACTTGGAACCCAGGCGCCACATTTGAACCTCATACGTAGTGCATGAGCTCCAGTTCTAGTAGAGACATAAAAGAACCCCTAGAAGAACCCGAGCGCTTTCTCAGAAAAAGGCTAAAAGCTAAAAATCAAGAGAAAGTTTCGGGGGACCCACTTCCAATGGCGGACCAACGTACCCTCATGGATTACCTACGGCCTACCGTAGGCAATCTTGGCGCCGCTATCAATGCCCCGAATGTCGAGGCCAACAACTTCGAACTTCGGCCGCATTTGATACAAATGCTCCAAAACTCCGCAACCTTCCACGGGCTTGCGGACGAGGATCCCCATCTACATATTACTAACTTCTTAGAAATATGTGATACCTTTCGGATCAATGGAGCATCAAATGACGCCATCCGCCTTCGAATGTTTCCTTTTTCACTAAAAGACCGAGCTAAGGCTTGGCTTAATACCCTCCCAGCTGGGTCGGTAACCACCTGGGATGAACTCGCCCAAAAGTTTTTGTATAAGTATTTCCCTCCTGCTAAAACGGCTAAATTAATGACAGAAATTAATACATACTCACAAGAGGATGGGGAATCCTTATATGAAACTTGGGAAAGGTTCAAGGAGCTTCTAAGAAAGTGTCCTCACCATGGTCTAGCGATATGGCAACAAGTATCCACTTTCTATAATGGATTGTTGCCACACACAAGACAAACACTTGATTCAAGCTCCGGGGGACTCTTAGGCAATCGTCGCCCAAATGAAATATATAACCAAATTGAGGAAATTGCTCAAACCAATTTTCAATGGCACACTCCCCGAGGTAATAAATCTATTGCCCCGGGCGCCCATAAGGTTGATGAAAGCACCTCTTTACAAGCCCAAATCGAGGCCCTCTCTTCAAAAATCAAAAGGCTAGAAATGACAAAAACGGCCTCGGTTATGGCTTGTGAAGGGTGTGGTGGGTCACATGAAAATTGGAGTTGTATGAAAGAATTAGATGAACAAACTGAAACGGTAAACTACTTGGATAATAGACCTAGGCCGTCGGGTCCTCCAACGGGTACCTACAACCAAGGATGGCGTAACCACCCAAATCTTGGTTGGAGAGATCCCGGAAATAGTAGTAACCAACAAAACCAACGAACTAATTTTCAACAACCACAAAATTTTCCTCAACAACAAGGTGGAAGAGAAAGGCTTGAAGATACCATATCTCGCCTCATCTCTGACACTGAAAAGAAGAACTCGGATCGATTTCAACAATTGGAATCGAATTTCAGAAACCAACAAGCTAGCATTCAAAACGTTGAAAAACAATTAAATCAACTAGCTCAAAGTTTCTCCGAGAGACCACAAGGCGCATTACCCAGTAATACCGAACCAAACCCAAAGGCACAAGTCCATCTCATCACATTAAGAAATCGAACCGTGGGTCCCGAGGATGCTCCATTGCCGCCAAATGAAAGAAGTCATTCTAGCCAGCCTGTGACTCCTCCTGCGCCAGAAAAGGCTTCTACACCAAATCAAGAGCCCACCAAGACTCCTCCAATCCCGTACCCCGGTAGGTTAAATCGTCAAAAGACCGATGAGCAATTCGCAAAGTTCGAAAGTTTACTAAAACAATTGCATGTTAATATTCCTTTTATTGAGGTCCTAACCCAAATGCCTAAATATGCAAAATTCATGAGGGATTTCCTCACTCACAAAAAGAAAATTGAATCATTGCAATTAGTTAACCTAAGCGAAGAATGCTCAGCTCTAGTACTCAACAAACTTCCACAAAAGAAAATCGACCCCGGGAGCTTCACAATCCCTTGTTCGATTGGGAAGTCCCCCGTCCGAAATGCTTTAGCCGATCTTGGGGCTAGCATCAACCTCATGCCCACCTCAATGTTCAAGCGACTCGGCCTAGGAGCAACAAGCCCTACAAAGATGAGCATACAACTCGCCGACAGGTCCGTCAAATTCCCACATGGGGTCGCCGAAAATCTGCTAGTCAAGGTCGACAAATTCGTTTTTCCAACCGACTTTGTTATCCTAGACATGGAGGAAGACACCGAGGTCCCTCTCATCCTCGGGAGGCCATTCCTAGCCACCGTTCAAGCATTGGTGGATATGAATGACGGAACTCTAACATTGAAGTTTGGGGATGAGGAAGTGAAATTTGAATGTGGAAAGAGAGTAGAGGAAGAAGATCCGGTCAACTACATGAAGGTCATAGACTCAAGCTTGGATGACGCTCTCCGACGGTGTAACATGGGATGCAACACATCCCACTTGGGTAACATATGACCAGGCATTGGGTCTAGCCAAGGACCCTTATAAACGTGGCGCACCATGGAGGCATTCCACGGAACTATCCTTAGTTTAATTTAGATTAGTTTTTATGTTTTCTAGTTAGTTTAATTTTCAGGAATAAAACACACTCATGGTGGTAAAGGATGAAAAGGGGAACGAGAAAAATGATCCCATGCACAAGAACGAGGCAACCCGACAATTTTCTCCATTTCAGAAGGTTCAACACGAGCCGTGCCCAACCAACACGGCCCCGTGTCGAACCACCTGCAGAAAAACGCCCAGTACAGGTAACTGGACACGGGCCGTGTTCACCCAACACGACCCCGTGTCCAGACTTCTGTTTCTCTTATTTCAATTTTGTTACTGGCACTTGAACACGGGGCCGTGCCCGGATAACACGGGGCCGTGTTCAGTGCCCAGTAACACAAATTTTTGCTTTTTAAACACTATTTTACACATCTAATCAACCTAAAAATTTATTTTTGGGACACATTGAGGACAATGTGTAATTTAAGTGTGGGGGGGATGCTAAAAACTTGAATTTTGCAAGTCCTAAATACAAGCCTTACACAAAACTCTATTGGAACCGCTAATCACCCCAAATTTTTTTTTCAAAAATTTCATTTTTTTTTACTTGTCTAGGTTTAACTCGGGAAATTCAAGTTCTCAAAAAGGTTATATTTTTACAAATTTACAACCGATAGCGTAGTGATAAAAAGAACCAACATAAGAAAATTATGAAAAGGCATGACAAACTTATTTAAAATTTGGTTATATATACTTGATCACATAAAAACCCATTCCCACAAAAGTGAGTTTTGAGCCTTTATTGAGCACACAATTTCATATCATTTGACTAAATGCTCATTTTTCGTTTCTTGTGTGAATAGCCGCTTGGTTCTTACGACTCTAGAACTTGCCATGACAATACATTCCCGGTCCTTATCAACTTAAACCCGAGTAAGTAAATGATGGAGGCATTAGGACTAACCTTTTTCATTTCTACACCATTATTTTTCTTTTTCTTTTACCACCTACCAAAAAATCCCCCTAGTTAGCCCCTTTGAGCCTAAACCTTTTCGTTTCATCACCCAAACAAAAACCCTTTCAACCACTAAAACCCTTTTTCATTTTTACCCTTTATTTTAGTAACAAGTACGGTTCTTCGTGAAAAAAAAATATATTTTTGATGATGATGAAGCAAAAAGAAAATAAACAAACAAAGTAATCAAAAATAACTTTGTTTGAATAAAAGCTTCATCAAAATAAAAAGTTGCAAAAATGCGAAAACCGACACTTGTTACGCTTTTAGCCCTTTTTCTACTAACCACTAACCCAACCACCTACCTTTAACCCTAGCCAACCCTTAACCCACAAAGTCCTCTTGATATCTACAAAGGTATAAAAGTTAAAAAGGAGGAGGATTGATTTCTTGGCAAGCCTATGGTAGGAATAAGTTCCATGCCGCTCTCGAGTGATTCACTAAAAATACACTTTCGGCCGAGTGTGAGTGATTTCCCCGCGAGGTATGTGAACTTGTATACAAATAGAATTTTAAAAAGGCATGTTATGCCCAAATAAGTAATTTCTTTTATGAACAGTTCTAAATAAATCATTACGAATAGGAGTGTAAATAAATAAAAATAAAACCCAAAAAGATCTTGGAAATC
>JARYGA010060991.1:30040-57823 GCA_030545235.1 Helianthus tuberosus
TGTCAAGCATGGAGGTTAAAAACCTCATTATATGATTCACCACTACACACACCATTATGAAGATGGTGGGAGTGTCATGAATAATAATAAAGTAAATCTAATTTGAAAAATTATAAGAATGTTCAAATGAAGGACTGGAACCTGGTTTGGAAAGCCAAAGCTTCCATTTGTTCACACTTCACAAGTCAGATCATATGGAAGATGATGACTTGTGCTTGTTTCCATCATTTGATTATCAAGTATAAACATAAAATATGTGAGTGTTTGAACTCATAACTTGGATGGTAATCACCCTAATACAAACCCGTAATCATAGACTTGATTGTGAGCTTGATAGGAACAAGATTCCATCAAGTTATCAACATAAAACTGAACATACAAAGAAATAAAAATGAGCAGAAAGTTTACTACACTTTGGGCCTCAAAAATGGTGAGGTTTCACCTTAGTTTACCCAAGCAGACTTGTGAAAACCTTCCTAGAGGTTATCCATGTGTTTTAGAAGAAAGAACAAAGAAGAAGTAGAACAAGAAGTGAGTTAAAACTCACTTTTAATTGCTGGAACTTTCTGATGTAATTGCTGAAAACTCAACTGAGTTTAGAGGGATTTTGAGAGTGTTTAAGGGTTGCAAAAGTGGGAAAATGGCTAGGAAAAGAGTTGTATTTATAGGAAAGGGTTTATGGTTTAGTTTGTTTGAGCATTGAATGAAGTTAGGTGGGTGTTAAGAATTTGAAAAAACAATTAACCAGCCATATAGGTTGTTCCAATCGCCGATGTTTAATCAGCTTTAAATATTTTTTTTTACAATGTAAGACATGTATTTGAGGTGCATTTTATATAATTAACATGTTACATAATGTCTAGTGTGCATTTAACATGTTATCAAGGCCTGAAAGGTGTATTAAACATGATTTAAAGCATGAACATTATGTTTTAAAGTATGTTATGAGAAGTAAATATGTTTTAATATAAAAGTAACATGTAACGAGTACAAACAAGTATGTGAAACATGTAACGAAGTGTTAAATAAGTAGGAGTCTCGTAATCAATAGTCAAGTATCATGTATGTATGTAATGTTTACGAATTACGAATACACGATCATTGTTTACAAGTTAAACATATGCTTATGGGAATCATGAATCAAGTATCAAATAAATGTATGTATCAATATATAATCATGTATAAACGATGAAGATTTCACACGAAAGATCAATTTCATTACGATCGAAGTCTCGGTTTTACAATGGCTTGAAACGAAATATGATTACAAAGGAAACGAGTTTCTGAAAATAGAAATATGATACAATCTTTCTAAAAACGGAAAGCTCCAAAAAGCGAGGCGTTACACCTTTCTAAGCCAAACGAGTCACGAAGATTGTGAACCCGTTCAATGGACCATTACCATAGGCGGTTTCTAAGGTAAGACATATTTGACAGGCAGTGGGGAGACCGATAGTGATGGTAACCGCCTCTTCAAATAAGGTGATGTTGATGATTGTAATTGTTTTCTGGTTAGTAGAGAGACAAGATTCATAAAGCGGGTTATCTGAGGTTTTGTCATCTTTGGTGAGTGTTGTAGGTAGGACAGGGGAAGAACCTTCACCATTGGAGAATAGTCCCTGATATTTGAGGAGGGTGTCCATCTTGTGTCACCACAGAAAATAGTTTATGGAGCAAGGTTTCATTGGAATTAAGTGAGCAAAGGAGTAGGGAAGGGGAGTGGCATCTGCGGAAGAAGTGGATGTAGCCATGGCGAGGGGAAAGGAGAAAAGAGGTCGGAATGGGTGAAGAGGAGAAGGGAGGGAGAGGAAGGAAAGGCTTGATCTCATATAAAGAAGGCTCAATGATCTCCACCAATGAAGAAGATGAATATTAAAAAAAATAAGTGAATACAAAACATGCAGGAGAAAATAAAATGACCTACATTAAATATACAATCAATATGTGTAGGTCCACTAGAGGAGGATCTAGAACACCTATCCTTGTTGTCGATTACACCCGCAAGTGCGGAATCCAAGTGGGTGAACAAACCAAGCAAGAGAACACGAACACAACACAAGATACAACGTTTAAAGCTTCAAATGTATTATAACTAGTAGCGTTTGTTTACAAAGATTACAGAAGATAATGCTCTCAAACTCACTGTGTTCTCTCTATGTATTCTCACTTCTGTGTCTGCCTTATTTGTTGTTACAAGCTGTTTAAATAGACAAAACATATCAGCACATCCACGAAGAATGGACTGGGCCACGAACAATCACCAGTCCCACGAAGACTAGGAGTCTTCGTGGACTATGACAATGAACCTTCAAATTACCACGAAGAATCAGTCTTCATGGTGAACAATAAATCACAAATGATTTTTCGTCGAAACATGTTTATTCCATGAACCTTCATTCTTCGTGACATACAGTCTTCGTGACATGAAGTCTTCGTTCAGTGGAGTCTTCGTCCAAGGGAGTCCTCTGCATTCTTCATGGGTATCATGACTGGCCGACGAACATTGATCATTCTTCGTTGGGGGCTGCATCATGCAGATTAATTTGTAGAACATGAACTAACAGCAGCAACAGATCACCAGCATGCAGAACATGCAACATAAAGATGATTGATCCGAACCTTGATGGAGGATACCAGGCTTCGGTCTTCATTCCGTAATGCGGGTGAGCCGAGTCGAGCCGCATCCACAAAGTGCATCAACAAACTCCCCCTTGGATGCTGCTCGTGATGGTTTGTCTTCATATTTTTGTTGGATCTTTAAAGTTCTTCACTTTTCACTGTCAGGAGGTCTATCAGCAAACTCCCCCTTGAACGTTGCTCGAGAGACGTTGATCTTTAAATCTTTAGATCCTTGTGGTGTCGATAGAGGTCAGCTACAACTCGATCATCTTGATACTTTGATTGCATCAATGCCGTGTCTTCATTCCAAAGTTCGTCATTTAACACGTTCTCTTCTCCTTTAGCCGGTTCGAATGTCGCATCTGCACAAACAAGAAAGCTAAACGCGTAATGAGAACAACCGCTTGGAATATAATCTAAAGACACACAAGTGACCAACTCTCAATTAATTACCGACCAACAACAGTTTGTAAAATTTGAACAGTTTTAGACTTTAACTTTCAAAACTTGTTAACTTTGACCGTTTATGAACATGCAATTGTTTTTAGGTTTCGAACAGGTTTCAGGTAGTAGAGACTCGAGATCCAACATCGGGCAGTCGAAAATAAAACAAATACAAAATCTTTTTGGCTTTTATAAAGTTTATATTAAAACACACCTAAAATCTTTTTGCTATTTTTGAATATTTCAAATGTAAAGACAGAAAACAGTAAATAAATATATACAAGGATGCAGAAACCGAAAGAATTAAATAAATATTTATAGACATTCTTTTTGCGAGTTTCGAGGGTAAGAGAATCATATCAGTGTACGGTCACGCCAAAACGTTCTTGTTGTTTAATTAGTTAATATTTAGATAAGCATCCTATAACGTATCGGTATTGTTGTCCACATAAGTTCAACTAATCAGATGTACTCGCGGTTAGGGGATTCGTTAAGGTATGATTTATACTTACCGACCGATGTACATCCACACACGACACATTCCCGTATCAAGGTATGCACGAGAGTTCATCTTACTAGTGAGTATACCATTTATCATCTATTTTCAATGTATATGATGTGAGATACTCACTTATTATTATTTTTTTGGGTGAATACAAGCCCTATGTGATTAAATCACTTATTGATGAGGAACTTGATATTCAATGCATGCAGGGCACAAGAGCAAGTCCGTGAACAGGTTAGTACCATCGTACCGACAAAGAAACGAACTTGACTCCCGGATAAACTGTGATATATTATCACTTATTGATTGGGACATGTGATTGTTTATCACTTATTGAGGTCGTATGCATCATGTATTATATACATGTTTGTATGATATTTACACGTATGTATGGTATCATGGAAGATCTAGACTTGCGTCTCCGTTGTTTTCAGTAAAAGAAACAACCATGATACCCAGATGATAAACAGCATAAAGACCACATATCTCAGAACCTCGGCAATCTATCAAACGAAATTTCGGTACCAAGACCATATGCCAATGAGCGCCCACACAGTCTTTAGTCGATTTAGGTTTATATCACCCTGCACACTTTAAAATGATTGTGAGCCTACCGATACATCTTATATAGAGCTGCTTATCGTTTTTCATTTTAGGTTTTAAAGATGTTTCGACAGACCAGTGATGTACTATCATTTTCTCTTTTGTTCGCCAGGAAACTCATTTTTGTTTTTCTATTGTTTTTGTGTTTTTGAAATTTCTTGATGTTTTTGTATTTTTTAAATTTTTCAATGTTTTTTGTATTTTTTGAAATTGAAATTACTCCCCCTAAAATGCAAAAATTACGAGAAATTAAGAAAACATAAAAAAAAAATATTTACAAAAATGATTTTCCGATGTTGGTTTTACTCTGGCTTGACCTTAATGCGGTTTACTATTAGTAAATAGTCAAATCATGATTTGTCAAATGCTTTGGTAAAAAGGTCGGCACGTTGGTCATCAGTGTGGACCTTAACAACATCGATTAGTCTTTTATCAAAACAATCACGTATGAAGTGATATTTGATCTTGATGTGTTTGGTCTTTGAATGCTGCACAAGATTTCTAGTGATCTGTAAGGCTGCATAATTATCAACGAAAATAGGAGTAGATAGGAATTCAAAACCGTAGTCGTGCATTTGTTGTTGTACCCAAAGGACTTGGGAGCAACAACTTGAGGCAGCAATGTATTCAGCTTCACAAGTTGATGTAGCGACACAAGTCTGCTTCTTGCACTGCCATGTGACTAGGTGATTTCCTAAAAACTGACATCCAGCCATTGTGGATTTACCGTTGATTTTGCAGCCACCAAAGTCAGAATCGCTGAACGCGATCAAGTTGAAGCTATCATCCCTAGGGTACCAGAGACCGGTGTCCGGGCAACCCTTCAAATAGCGAAAAATCCTTTTTACAGCTGCTAGATGAGAGGCCTTCGGGTTGGCTTGATAGCGAGCGAGCAAGCATGTAGGATACATTATGTCGGGACTCGAGGCTGTGAGATACATAAGAGATCCTATCATTGCGCGATAGAATGAAGAGTTAACGCTTTCACCCTTCAAGTCCGGAGTAATCCCGTGTTTCTGCGGAAGTGGGGTACCAATGGGCGTCGCTTTGGACATCTGGAACCGGCTCAAGATGTCACCGCCATATTTAGTCTGATGGATGAATATCCCAGACTCCGTTTGTTGAACTTGTAGGCCCAAAAAGAAATTCATTTCCCCCATGGCGCTCATCTTGAATTTCTCCTGCATAACACGCTCGAAATCCCTACACATAACATCATTAGTGGAACCAAAAATAATATCATCTACGTATACCTGAACCAATAGAAGATCTTCATCTTTTTCTTTGATGAAAAGCATGCAATGGATAAGACCCCGGCGAAAACCATTCTCCAGCAAATAGTTAGATAAGGTTGCGTACCAAGCTCTCGGTGCTTGATGTAATCCATAGAGAGCTTTGTTGAGCAACCAAACCCAATCAGGATGAATAGAATCTTCAAAACCCGGAGGCTGTTCGACATACACCTCTTCTTCAACCACACCATGTAAAAATGCACTTTTCATGTCCATTTGGTAAACCTTGAATCCTCTGAAGGAAGCATAAGCTACAAAAATTCGAATAGCTTCAAGACGTGCAACCGGTGCATAACTAATCTTGCCTTCTTTCGGACAACTACTCCACGGTCATCTTTCTTGCATTTGAAAACCCAACGGGTGCCAATCTTCTTGTAGTTATCTGGCTTCTCAACCAGTTTCCAGACACCTAACTTCTGGAATTGTTGCAGTTCCTCCTGCATAGCTTCCACCCAAGAATTATCCTTTAACGCTTCTTTCCAAGACTTTGGTTCTTCTTGCGAAACATAACAGGCGAAGGACCAATCATTCTGCAAACCCGATTCTCTGATCGCTGCATACAAGCCAGCATTGTTGTTTTTTCTCAACCGATTCCTCGTCTGCACGCCACAATGAACATTACCAATGATGTTTTGGTGAGGATGGGTATTATGGATTCTTGTCTCTGGATTATTTGGAACTGGAACATTTATACCCAGATTGTTGAAGTTGAGATCAACAAACAAATCAATACCCTAAACTGGCGAAGAGGATGATGTAGTAGCTTCAGCTATTTTAGGGCAGTCCTCAGGGGGCGTAGCCTCAGAAGTACCATGTAACAACCCGCACTTTTGTGCGTTGTTACTACTTGATATACTCGTTACGCCTAGCACCAGAGATTCGGATCATAATGTAACTAAATCGCATACATCGCTACTCGAAGGATAATCGCATATTTTCGAAATACAATATCGTTATACTATATCACATCCCAAGCACTAACACTCACGATGACACTGAGTGAGGACCTATTCTACCCTCCTCGGTGGCTGTGATGTGTCGAAACGCAGACAATTAACGCTAACGAAGACTCTCGGGTGAGTGCTACAGCTTCAGTCGTCGTGACGATGATGACAATACGAGTGAGTGGTACCCCGTCAGTCTTTGTGGCATGAAACACAATAATGTTCATGAGGACATCGAGATAGGACCTATACTACCCTCCTTGATGGCCGTGAAACGTCGCTAATACTCGCACACTCGAAACGACAACCGAATGTTATATCGAAACTTTGGAATATGGACACGTATATACGACCTTTTGCGATTAATTATAATAAATGCTTACCTATCTATACGAAACAGAGTAACAACATCATCGCAACACGCAACGCACATGATCCTAATGCTGAGACACAACCAATCGGACAAGTCATGTCCAACCGATCGGACAGGACATGCCAACCGATCGAACAAGACATGCCAACCGATCGGACACACATGTCAGCCGATCGGACAGACATGTCAGCCGATCGGACAGACATGTCAACCGATCGGACAGACATGCCAGCCGATCGGACAGGCATGCCAACCGATCGAACGGATAGGCCGGCCGATCGAACGGGCCATCCGATCCAACACACTTTTCACCTCTTTTCCCCTCATTTGCCTATAAATACCCCTCAGTCACATCAAGAACACTTGATGTGACTGCCCTCGTGCGACCAGACGTTCCAACCCACTTTCCTCTCGATTCCTCACGATTCTGGTAAGTTTCTAACCCAAATCTCGTACTTCTATGACTTATATTCAATTCTACACCTCTCTGCCTTTTAAATCTTCACTTTCAACCGTGAAATCTCTGGATTTTGGGCATTCTAGGGTGATATCACCATAAAGTTCTTATGAACTTCAAGGGTGATGTCGTCCCAGGCAAGAACGACTCAGATCTGAGTGATTTCCATACGTTTTTACATAAATCAAGTCTAAATCTATGTTTTCTAATCAAGAAGTTGTGTGATTCCTAAGGATTTGAGGTGTCTTGAAGATGATGTCATCATAAGTTCACATGAACTTGAAAGTTTGACCTCATTCTTACCCTGAACAGCTCGGATCTAAGTAATTTCACCTGTTTTATAATAAATCGCACCAAAAATCAAAGTTACCTAGCCAAAGTGTGTGTGATTTCGAGTTAAACATGGGAAAAGCCATCAAGAACGGCCAGATCTGATGGAACGGAGTGGTTCCCGGCCGTTAGAACGGGTCAGACTTGATGGAATTTCAGTTGTTTAGCATGAAGGAACACCGTCTCGATCAAAACCATCGAAAAATCTCCAAATCTTTATCGAAAAAAGCTGGACTGGCCAGCCGATCGGTCAGCCCAGTCGATCGGACAGGCTAGTCGATCGGACAGCCCAGTCGATCGAACAGGTTAAACGATCGGCCAGCCCAGTCGATCGGACAACCCATCCGATCGGACAAGCCCATCCGATCGGAAAGCCCATCCGAACGGGCCAGCCCTCAATCTAATTTTCATTCGCTTTCGTGTATTCTGTTATTATTTAACGCGCTACCAAAACACTCAGGTGATGAGTCTATAACCAGGGTATTCTCGGACATAATCCCGCCAATCCAAACGAAATACGCATTGTGAGTATACTTGAACCCTTTTTAAATCGTACTTTGGGTGTAACATACGTTTCTAACAAATCGAACTTATCAAACGAATTATTCAATCAATCGAATTATCACTTGTGAATAACTGTTATGCATAGATATACGTGATGCTAGTTGCATATGTGCTAGGGCTTATACTCTCGACGTCCCACCAAGACTAGTATAGTACTATTGCGCCCGACGGGGTCTAGTTTGCCATCGCATATTCGAGCATCGAGGACTTAGTTGGTAGTATCAGCTTTGTGAGTATATATGTCGTGTGTTACGTTTGTATTGACAAATATTTTAACGTATGTTGCAGGTTAGATCGCAGACTCTATCAAATCAAGCTAAGAGGTCTAGAAACTCAACTAAAATCTAGGTTGTCGGAATTGTATTGTTCGAGAGGACAAGAAATCTGTGATAACTTATGTGATTGTATTATTTGTTAGTACGGGACAACGAATGTATTAAATATTATCGCAATATAGTTGTTATGGATTCTCTTGAGCAATCTGATTCGCCTAGTGTCGCGCCCCGATGATTCCGCCATCGGTTGGGGTGTGACAAATTGGTATCAGAGCTACCCTTCGTCAAAGTGGGTGTCCCGATAGTTTCCGTACTACTTGCGCTACTGGAGTATTTCAATCATGAGCACTCGACTGGTGGACCGCCGAACGTAACAAACGTGGAATCTCTTCAGCTTACGCTCTCTCCTGGAATGAGCTGAAAGAGCTCATGAAGAAAGAGTACTGTCCTCCTCACGAAGTTCAGAAGCTGGAAGACGAATTCTGGAAAATCAAGCAATTCGAAAGTGACAACACTGGCTACACCGCAAGGTTCAAACAGCTTGGCATAATCTGCCCAAGTCAAGTCAACACTCTAGAGAAAGCCATCGCGAAGTACATTCGTGGCTTGCCTGAGTGTGTGGGTGATTTTGTCGAAGCTGCAAGACCTGTTACCATCGAAGAGACCTACCGCTTAGCCGCAGAAATCAACAACAAACGACCCATGGAAGGGTTCTTCTCAAAGAATCCTGTCAAGCAAGCTTATCAAGCAATCACCATTAATCCTTCAGACGATCTTGTCAACGATTCTTCTGACGAATCTGCTAACGATTCTCCTGACGAATCTGCTAACGATTCTCCTGATGAATCTGTTGACGATTCTTCTAACGAATCAGCTAACGATTCATCTGGCGAATCTGCTAACGGTTCTTCTGACAAATCTGCCGACGGATCTCCCGACAACTCGGCCAAGGATTCTGCAAGTGAGTCCTCAGACGAATCCTCCAACAATGACACCTCTTCGCAAGACGCTGACAAACCCAGCCGCAAACGAAAGACTTCAAGCCCGAGCTCATCAACAACCGAACTGCTGCAACCGAAACCTCTCCGAGCAGTTCCGATGTTTCCAAAACGAGCCTACACCGGAGCTCATCCTCAGTGCTACTCATGCACCTATCATCACCAAGTTGAGGCTGACTGTCGCTACTGCAGTAACTGCAACCGTTACGGTCACTTCACCCGTAACTGCCGCATCGAACCACGAACCTGAGTACAACAACAGCTCCAGCAAAAGTCTTCAACACCAGACATCTAGCAAGCGTAGGATAAAGTTGTAACGATACGATCTTCGACGTTAATTTCTAAGTTTTGAACCTACTCTATTACTCGATGTTGCCTCTATGTGTAACGCTAACTCTCGCTCTCGTGTTCTCTTGCACTCTCTAGTCGTCGCACTTAGACTAGATTCACACACCTACTATAAACTATATCACGAAATAATGTGTTTTACCCTCACTACACTCTTAGAACGAGGTACGATAAACGTGCAAGGAACAACTAATCACGGGTGCACACGGGATTATTTGGGACAGTGCACGGAGATCGTAGTAAATTCTAAGGTGCCATAAGCGTTTCAACAAAGTATGACACCGAAACACGAGATTTAAGTAATAGGGGTAAAGCAAGGTGTGCTTTACCATACTACCGAAGTTTCGTGCAGAGAGTGCCATGTGGAGTCGAACGTTATTAGACCTATTATACTATTGTGATTATTTTCAACACACTACACTCAATCGCAAGGCGTAACAAACCGTATCATCGCTCGTAAGTCTGCAAAACGCAATGCAATCGCCTCATCGATGGACTCTGGAGAGTCTAGCTCGCAGGACAATTGCATCAACGCAAGACCGGTCGTAAGTCTATAGCAACCAATCTCATCAAGCACATTAACGCTCACGATGTTGTCTGAGTGAGGACCTATTCTACCCTCCTCGATCACCGTGATGCGTCGCAACGTAACGTTAAGCTTATTTGAAACAAAACTCGGCTAATCGTAATCACTTATCATGTGTATCTCGCAATCTCTATCGCTTATTATGAGAACCTCCATCGCTTATTATGTGAATCTATATCGCTTGCTGTGAATCAATCTATCACTGTTGCCTACCGTTATCTGTGATGTTTGTGTCAAGTTAGCACACATGACCTCGCTTCACGAGATGAAGCTCATATGATTAAGGCAAGGTGTTTTAGTTATATCAGCGGGCTTTCGAGGAAAAGGGCCATGTGGTGCCTGATGTTAGTTAAACTCTATGGTGTAATCAATCAAATCGAACCGCATAAATCGCGCATACCCCCATCGCTTACAACGCAACCACTGCCGCTTATCGTAATTCGCTTATCATCGCCGTCATGGTTGGTGTTGTGTTATTCTCTTAATCACTTAATCGCTTATCGCTTATCGTGTACAGTCTACCGCTTATATGCGTATCGCGTACCTCTTATTCGCTCGTTTGGTGTTCATTGTAGTCTATGTGGTGTTGGTACACATGACACCGCTTCACGAGGCAAAACTAACCTGGTTAAACGTGGTGTTTCGCCATGTTAGCAAGCTCTCGTGGAAACGTGCCGTGTGGGTTCAACATGGAATCTAATCGACATCGCGCTAATCGCTTATCGTCTACCGCTCGACGCCTATCCAGACACGACACACAAGCGTTTCGTGTCATCAGGCTACTCGCCCACGCTGTTGTAGCTACGTTCGCAACTCAACTCGCCAGTTTAACCTATTCGATTCTATCTTATACTCGGTCTGGACCGAGTGAGCGCAATTCTATCCGTGTCGTATCGGCACACATGACACCGCCTCACGAAACGGAAGTAATATGGGAGAAACATGGTGGATACGCCGCTGGTACTTCCTATATATAAATGTTTTAATCATATTAACAAACTTCCGTGGGAAGGTGCCAAGTGGGGCTCGATGCTAAATTGTCTTTTCAAACGGTTAAAACTGATTTTTATTAAAACTTTTATTAAAAAAACCATGGGACAAGTGAAATTCCTCACGATGTGGAGGTAACATCGAATCAGCTTAACTCCATGCCCAAGGGGAGCTTTCATGAGTCTAATTTTTCCTTAAAACCTTTTTCAATATCAAAAACAAGACTTTCTTGAGACGTGAGTTCAACATCGAGTTCAGCTGAACCCATATCGTAGGAGAGTTTTCGTAATCGCAGTTTTCATCTTCGAATTCCTTAAGATGTGTAAAACCTCAACTCCTTGCAACATTGGTTAACATCGACTCGGTTGGCCAAACGTTAAAAGGGAATTTTTCGAGATTTCCATCCAAAATTTCCTTTTGGACATCAAAAAAACGAATGCTTCTTGTAACGTTAGTTAACAATCGACTCAGTCATGAAGAACCTTTCGAGTTCTAATAAAAAAATATTTCAATCGCATTGAACTAACAAATTCTTCGAGACATGAGGTACTTTGGAACGCCAACTCGTGGGATATTACTTTTGTCTTTTACGTCGCCTTCCCGCTATCGCAATCGATCTGTCTTATTCGAAACGCCCTCGCTTGTTAACTCTCGGTCAAATCGCTCGCTATATCACTACTTATCCAGGATCAACTCTCAAAAGCCTACCCATTGGATTAATTTCGGGATGAAATTTCCTAAAGTAGGGGAGACTGTAACAACCCGCACTTTTGTGCGTTGTTACTACTCGATATACTCGTTACGCCTAGCACCAGAGATTCGAATCATAATGTAACTAAATCGCATACATCGCTACTCGAAGGATAATCGCATATTTTTGAAATACAATATCGCTATACTATATCACATCACAAGCACTAACACTCATGATGACACTGAGTGAGGACCTATTCTACCCTCCTCGGTGGCCGTGATGTGTCGAAACACAGACAATTAACGCTAACGAAGACTCTCGGGTGAGTGCTACAGCTCCAGTCGTCGTGACGATGATGACAATACGAGTGAGTGGTACCCCGTCAGTCTTTGTGGCATGAAACACAATAATGTTCACGGTGACATCGAGATAGGACCTATACTACCCTCCTTGATGGCCGTGAAACGTCGCTAATACTCGCACACTCGAAACGACAACCGAATGTTATATCGAAACTTTGGAATATGGACACGTATATACGACCTTTTGCGATTAATTATAATAAATGCTTACCTATCTATACGAAACAGAGTAACAACATCATCGCAACGCGCAACGCACATGATCCTAATGCTGAGACACAACCAATCGGACAAGTCATGTCCAACCGATCGGACAGGACATGCCAACCGATCGAACAAGACATGCCAGCCGATCGGACAGACATGTCAGCCGCTCGGACAGACATGTCAGCCGATCGGACAGACATGTCAGCCGATCGGACAGACATGTCAACCGATCGGACAGGCATGCCAACCGATCGAACGGATAGGCCGGCCGATCGAACGGGCCATCCGATCCAACACACTTTTCACCTCTTTTCCCCTCATTTGCCTATAAATACCCCTCAGTCACATCAAGAACACTTAATATGACTGCCCTCGTGCGACCAGACGTTCCAACCCACTTTCCTCTCGATTCCTCGCGATTCTGGTAAGTTTCTAACCCAAATCTCGTACTTCTATGACTTATATTCAATTCTACACATCTCTACCTTTTAAATCTTCACTTTCAACCGTGAAATCTCTGGATTTTGGGCATTCTAGGGTGATGTCATCCCAGGCAAGAATGACTCAGATCTGAGTGATTTCCATACGTTTTTACATAAATCAAGTCTAAATCTATGTTTTCTAATCAAGAAGTTGTGTGATTCCTAAGGATTTGAGGTGTCTTGAAGATGATGTCATCATAAGTTCACATGAACTTCAAAGTGTGACCTCATTCTTACCTTGAACAGCTCGGATCTAAGTAATTTCACCTGTTTTATAATAAATCGAACCAAAAATCTAAGTTACCTAGCCAAAGTGTGTGTGATTTCGGGTTAAACATAGGAAAAGCCATCAAGAACGGCCAGATCTGATGGAACGGGGTGGTTCCCGGTCGTTAGAACGGGTCAGACTTGATGGAATTTCAGTTGTTTAGCATGAAGGAACACCGTCTCGATCAAAACCATCGAAAAATCTCCAAATCTTTGTCGAAAACAGCTGGACGGGCCAGCCGATCTGCCAGCCCAGTCAATCGGACTGGCTAGTCGATCGGACAACCCAGTCGATCGAACAGGCTAACCGATCGGCCAGCCCAGTCGATCGGACAACCCATCCGATCGGACAAGCCCATCCGATCGGACAGCCCATCCGAACGGGCCAGCCCTCAATCTAATTTTCATTCGCTTTCGTGTATTCTGTTATTATTTAACGCGCCACCCTAACACTCAGGTGATGAGTCTATAACCAGGGTATTCTCGGACATAATCCCGCCAATCCAAACCAAATACGCATTGTGAGTATACTTGAACCCTTTTTAAATCGTACTTTGGGTGTAACATACGTTTCTAACAAATCGAACTTATCAAACGAATTATTCAATCAATCGAATTATCACTTATGAATAACTGTTATGCATAGATATACGTGATGCTAGTTGCATATGTGCTAGGGCTTATACTCGCGACGTCCCACCAAGACTAGTATAGTACTATTGCGCCCGACGGGGTCTAGTTTGCCATCGCATATTCGAGCATCGAGGACTTAGTTGGTAGTATCAGCTTTGTGAGTATATATGTCATGTGTTACGTTTATGCATATGGAAATTCGCTACACGTTTTAATCTATTATGCTATACCTATCAAACCTGTATACTCGCCAATACTTTTGTATTGACAAATATTTTAACGTATATTGCAGGTTAGATCGCAGACTCTCTCAAATCAAGCTAGGAGGTCTAGAAACTCAACTAAAATATAGGTTGTCGGAATTGTGTTGTTCGAGAGGACAAGAAATCTGTGATAACTTATGTGATTGTATTATTTGTTAGTATGGGATAACGAATGTATTAAATATTATCGCAATATAGTTGTTATGGATTCTCTTGAGCAATCTGATTCGCCTAGTGCCGCGCCCCGATGATTCCGCCATCGGTTGGGGTGTGACATACCATGCACAACTGTTGTAGGAGCTTCTTGGTATGCATCGAGAAATAAATCATCCTCTGAAGATTCATTCAGTTCAGTAGCATAGTGAAATCCTCATTCTCGAGAGCATTATTGTTAACGGATAATGACTCTGGATAGTTGAAAATAATTGGAAGAACCAACGGTGAATCTGTTGCATTGTCACTCTCGAAAAACATCTGTGCCGCAACATCTACTACTTCTTCTTCAATATTGATCGAATTGAAAAAGTCATAGTACTCAAACATCCATGGCTGACCTGGACATCTGACTGGCAAGATGTGCCTTTGTACTCTGAATTCAGACCATTCCTCGATCCTTTTTGTTTCGAGATTCCAAACTCTTAAATTCGGGGTGGCATACCCAAGAAAGTATCCCTCAATTGCTTTTGCCTCAAACTTTCCATCAGGATCGATCATAGTGCAAGGATCCCCAAACGGTTCAAGAAATTGTAAGTCTGGTTTCCGTTTGTGAAGAAGCTCAAAGCAGGTCTTGTTGTGTCTTTTTACTGTAAGGACTCGGTTCAACGTGTAGCATGCAGAGGCCACAGCTGCATTCCAGAAGGGAATGGGCAACTGTGACTCTACCAACATAGTCCTTGCAGTTTCGATCAATGTTTTATTCTTACTCTCAGTTACGCCATTTTGTTGAGGAGTGTATCTAGCACTGAATTCGTGAAGAATACCTTTGGATCTACAGAACTCCTCCATTGCATGATTCTTAAACTCGGTTCCATTGTCGCGGCGTATGCGTCTTACCTTCAAAGTATACAAATTCTCAATCGTTGTGATCAAGTTTTTTGATAATTTCAAAAGTTTCACTCTTGTGTGCCATAAACGCCACCCAAGAAAATCTTGAATAATCATCTGTCACCAAGAAGCAGTACGAGTCATTGCTGATACTTTTGCGATTGGCAGGACCGAATAAATCCATGTGCATGCGTTCAAGCGGCACTGCAACGGTGTTGATCTTCTTGATCGGGTGCGATTTCTTACTTTGTTTTCGTTTCTGGCACGAAACACAGACGTCTTGCAAGTGAAATTTTTTGACGGGAACACCATTTACTAACTCATTCTTCACCAGATGATTCATTTTCCGTAGGTCCCATCCGCCTGTGCCAAGAGATTGTTTCCTTTTTCGTGGCTTTGGAAACAAAACATGTTACTTGAGCAGGCGTTGTAATGGCTTGGCTCATATCACGGACATATAGATCATTAATCCTTGGTGCTGATAAGAGAATCCAATCTTTGGGGATCTTGAAACTGGGCTTCAGCACATAACATCCATTAGCATCAAAGTGCACCGAAAACTTCTTATCACAAATTTGAGAAACACTTAGAAGATTGTGATCAAGTTGTTGCACAAAGTTGATCTTGTCAAAACTGACAACCCCGTTGGAAACCATTCCTTCACCAATAATATATCCGCCTTTAACTCCAGCAAAAGCAACATAAGCTCCTCTAATAGATTTGACGTCATAGAGAAGTCTCTTGTCGCCGGTCATGTGCTTGGATGCCCCACTATCAACAATCCAAAGACTACTGATAGTTCCTCCTGGAACACCCTGCACATGTACTCAAATTTTCAGTTAGAGATGGGGACCCAAGCCTTCGTGGACTTGGGTCATCCATTTTCATCGACAAAAGTTATTTCAACTTCGCTATGATATGGAAATGGTGATACTCCCCCTGAGTTTGTAACCAATTTAGGTTTCCAAGTCTGTCGAGTTTTACCAGTTTGATTGTTTGAAATTTTAACTTCGTAATTGTTTGAAGTTTTTGAAATTTCTGGTTTGACTGAAACAGGTTGTTTTTGAACCACATCAGTTTTAAGAGCCTTTTCAATTACCGTGATTTGCTTGCGTTTCTGTTTCTTCTCCCTTTCTTTCACAAGACGGGGATCTTGTTTTGGAGAAACATATAGCTTTTGGTAATTTTGCTCACGGGGAACATCAACTTTAGCTTTTAACTTATGAAGATACGGACAATTTCGAATGATATATCCAAATTCACCACACTCAAAACATGATCTTCGTTCAACAAACCCCGATGTATCATGTTGATGTCTCGTTGATGAACTTTGTGATTTCGAGGTACTTGGTCCTGAGTTATTTTGATCATTTCTTTTCAAAATTTTAACTTGCTTAACATAATCAATGTTAGATTTGTTTTCAAATGTTTCAATTTTATCCGTTCCCTTTGACTTCACAAAGTTCACCCTTTTGTTCTTTCTCTGGTTTTGTTCCTTTCGACCTTGAGTTGTCGATTTTTTTTTTTTTCGTTTAGTGTGATTTTGCTGAATTTTCTCTGTTGGTAATTTCTGATTGCCATATTGTTTTCGAATTTCAGCTCTTGAAATCGGAGGACATTATGTTACCACAACTCGTGAGCTCGACTCTCCCAAAAACTTACTTGTCGAATCTTCAAAAACTTTGCTGGTTAAGGATTGATTTACATTTTTAACCGGAAAATCTTTGTTTGAATAAACTTTATCATCACCAACTAGAGTGTACAACAAATTCACACTCTCAGACTCTTGTGTATAAGTGGACTCGACCTGAACAGTCTTAGCAGGTTTTACGGGAGGATCACATAGAATGTGATTCTCGAGAGGTATGTCCTCTTCTTTGATAACCGCATCAGACTGTGCAGAGTTAGCATCATCGGATTCATCATCTGCAGAATCAGCATCCTCAACAATGACTGGAGGATCCTGATTTTGTTCAGCAGTTGATACTTTCGTATCTGCTGATACATCCGAGTCTAATGATACTTCCTTTTTGTAACCAAGTCCAGCTGCGAACTCCTCAACATCTATGGGAACATATGGCTTAAATTGGGGTTTATCCTCCCCATCAGGCATTGCGGTATAATTGTGTCTAACAGATGGAGGACACTTCTTATAGCCAATGCACGTGACATCATTCTTCTTTTTCTGTATGTCAATGACGTGATCCAGCACATACCTAGAGTTTGAGTAACTTTCTAACCTAAGCTGGATCGCCTCATTTTCACACTTGACGCAGGCCAACTCCTTTTGTGCTTCCTCGAGCCTAGTGATGCAATTATTTATAGCAGTTTGTTTTCTTGAAACTGTTTTTACTAGCTCGGTTTTATCTTCCCTTAATGTGTCAATTACTTTCTTAAATTCTTTTTCATGATTTTTATGGAACAAGTTGGCCTTTGTGCATTTCGCAAGATCCACGATCAAACTTTGATTGTGGATAAATGTCACGTCATACTTGCGTTGCAAATCATCATATTTGCTTTGCAAGTCAAACAATCTAGTACCTAAATCAGACAATCTAGCACCTAAATCAGACAATCTAGCATCTAAATCAACGCAATTATCACATTATTAGATTTAGATTCATCAACACGTACATGACTTGACGAGCTGCCGACATTAGCCATGAAGGCTGAATGAAGAGAAGAAGAAGAATAAGTAGCTTGATCCACCAGAATTGATCTTCGATCATTCCCTGCTTTAGCTTCACTCAAAAGCTCCTCAACATCTGCATCAATGGACTCATGTGACACTTCATCCGCCCCATCTTCACCTGAACTTGAGGTTTCCTCATCCGAGCTTCCACTATAACCAGAACTGTCTTCATCAGAAGATTCGCCACCACACGCTTGTTTTAGATCTTTGACAACTTCAGCAAAACAAGCTGTTCCACCTTGATCACCGCTACCCAGTTGAATCGACCAGTCACAACCTTCATCAACTTGTACCACAAGAGCTCGGTTGTTGTTTGATGGACCTGCTTGATGAGAATTGTTTGCAGGCATCAAGGCACGTTCATTATTCCTGTTTTAATTCTGGTTCAATTGGTTGCATTGATTTCTGAACGGATTCTGGTTCCCATGCTGAGCTGGCTTCGTGCATTCCCTTTTGAAATGACCCCATTCGCCACAATTAAAACATTTGACTGCCTGCTTATCGAACCCATACTTGGTATCTTTCTTGCTTTCCATGCTGGTTCTACCAGTTCTTTCCATGAAGTCTTTTGCTCGTCTCACAGGACTAGCAAATGCCCACTTGACATCCATCAAATCCATTTCATCCTTATCTGTTTGCTGATAATCTTCCTGAGTCAAATTGATGTTCCCAATTTACCCTGTAACCAACCCACAGTACGCGCTCACCAAAGTGTTTAGAAGCTCCATATGTTCCTTTGCCACCTCGACACTTACTTTCGAGAAACTTGAAGTATCTAGCCGAACTGTGTTTGGATTAGTTGACTGACCAGCATTGACTGTTGATGAAGTGTTTCCATAATAGGCTTGTTGTTGACCTTTGTAGTTTGGATCAAGAAATGATGGTACTCCAGTAGACTGATAGCTTTGCTCTAAGGCAGCTGGTTGAGGTGTTCCATACATATCGGTGCTCGAAACGAATGCCGTTTGTAGCTGAGCATGTTGAGTAGGTCTTGCAATCGTACTGGTACCTCCATAATTTCCATAATACATCTCGGGATTTTGTGGTACCGGCACTCTTTTTGCCTTCCTGATTTCATCTTGATTTTTGTTCTCCAAGAGTTGAATGAAATCATGGATGTTGGTTGTAGCTAGCGTGCCATTATATTTCAGAATCTCCAAGAAACCATTCCATTCAGCTGGCAATGCGTCGGCAAACTTTGTGAGAATCTCCAAGAAACCATTCCGGAGTTGCCACGACCTTAAAATTACCCATCTCACTCAGCAAATGATAAAATCGACTTGACATATCTCCCAATGACTCCCTTTCCATACACATGAAGCCGTCAAACTCCTTTTGAGCAGATCATGTCTCAGTTTGCGTGACGATGCATTTCCTTGACCTCTCGCCTTTAATGCATCCCATAAACCTTTTGTCGTTTTGAATCCCACAAACTGATGTTAAATATCTTTGTTCAAGGCTTGAGTTAGAATTGAAAATGTTTTCTTTTCTAAATCATATACCTTTTTATCATTGACAGAAAGATCCGCAAATGTCGCAGCATTGGAACCGGCTTCTTCAAGTGCTTGATCGAATTCCTTGGTAAAAGACAACCACCACTCCGTGTTTTGCCCAAGAGCATACGTATGAAATCTCTCTTCCCAAGCGGGGTAATCATTCAAATGCATGAGCTTTGATGGGCGGTTGTTACTACCGGTTTCATGTTTGCTCAAAAGAAGATTTTGAATACTTTGGTTTTGGTTTGTAACAAAGGCCCACTGATTTGCGGTAATCGAACTTGATTGTGCTGATGACGAAGACCTGGGAGTCTGAGCCCATGAAGGGACTGGACCTGAACCTTTACTCGTATACATATCTGCATTGGGATCCGGTTTCCAACCACACCAGTCGAAAGTCATATTTGGTTGAACTTTAATTACAAACGCTTGAAAAACCAAATTAAACAAGTTTTGGTGGAAATGCAAGTCTTCTGTGAAAATTGAAACAATGAGACCATGAAGACTCAAGTCTACGAAGAGTACAAGTTCCTCACGAAGACTTAAGGAATCTTCGTCTCAAGAAGATTAATGTTCACGAAGATTCAAGGTCACGAACACTTGGTGAATCTTCGTCCACAAAGATTAAATGAATCTTCGTCCACGAAGATTGTAGTTCACGAACATTCAAAGAATTTTAAACTTTAGTTGGTGAGAAAACAAATATTTAATCAAAGTAGGTAAACCAAATATGTCAACCAGCCATACTTTCGGCTGAATTGTCAAAGGACCATCATTTGCTTACCAACTTTTTGTCAAATAAACAATAATTTAAGATTTTCAATAAAACAATTTTACAACCCAAAACCCAGATAATATGAAGAACACATATGAAATCTAGGAGTTTTCCGACCAAAATGTTCACCGGAATAATTTCCGAACTCAAATTTTGCACGAAACTTCACTAAAAACCATATCCCATCACGTACACATGAGATTTAACAAGGTTTTTATATGAACTAACAGCAAAATAACATGATTTTCAAAGATTTAACCCATAACACTTTCAAGACACAAACTTTGAAAACTCGACACACGGCTCGGTTTTAACAAGGATGAGAGCCAAGGCTCTCATACCACTTGTAGGTCCACTAGAGGAGGATCTAGAACACCTATCCTTGTTGTCGATTACACCCGCAAGTGTGGAATCCAAGTGGGTGAACAAACCAAGCAAGAGAACACGAACACAACACAAGATACAACGTTTAAAGCTTCAAATGTATTATAACCAGTAGAGTTTGTTTACAAAGATTACAGAAGATAATGCTCTCAAACTCACTGTGTTCTCTCTATGTATTCTCACTTATGTATCTGCCTTATCTGTTGTTACAAGTTGTTTAAATAGACAAAACATATCAGCACATCCACGAAGAATGGACTGGGCCACGAACAATCACCAGTCCCACGAAGACTAGGAGTCTTCGTGGACTATGACAACGAACCTTCAAATTACCGCGAAGATTCAGTCTCCGTGGTGAACAATCAATCACAAAGGATTGTTTGTCGAAACATGTTTATCCCACGAACCTTCATTCTTCATGACATACAGTCTTCGTGACATGAAGTCTTCGTTCAGTGGAGTCTTCGTCCAAGGGAGTCCTCTGCATTCTTCGTGGGTATCATGACTGGCCGACGAACATTGATCATTCTTCGTTGGGGGCTGCATCATGCAGATTAACTTGTAGAACATGAACTAACAGCAGCAACAGATCACCAGCATCTAGAACATGCAACATGAACATGATTGATCCGAACCTTGATGGAGGATACAAGGCTTTGGTCTTCATTCCATAACGCGGGCGAACCGAGTCGAGCCGCATCCACAAAGTGCATCAACAATATGAAGAAATAAATAAGTTGCAATTAGTGGAGGTTAATAAAAACCAACTTACCAATGAGGTGGTGATCCATTATGAAAGGCAAAGCCTTTAAACATTTTAGAAGAGAGAACTCTTGGATTCAAATACTAAAGACGACATAAATAAAAGAAATTTGCCGTTAAAAAATAGAAACCAACGTGATTGACGAATGACACAAATTACATGATATTGACTTTTCTCCACTTTCCAATTAATCACACGATCACTTAAGTGAATCAATTAAATTAAGGATGACATGTAGTGAAATAAGTAACAAATATTTGGGAGTCAAGGGATGGCTGTAAAGTTTTGCTCACATCAAACCATTTCCGTCCAGACCTTGTCATATGAGTGAAATTCTAGTTAGTATGTTTGTTTGTTATCTTTATATAGGTGCCAAAACTTAGGCGTGTTTATTGGCTTGGTTTATGGTTTATTTGGTTTATTCGGTTTTAAATTTTTTTTTACCCCAAACCAAACCAAAGTAAACCAAATTCAATTCGGTTTGCTCTCGGTTAGAAACCAAATTTAATCAAATTTTACCTAAGTACTTTTTTTCCTAATTTATATTTATTTTTGTGCTCTAACTTCCGAACATCAAATCAACAACAATTTAAACCTAACAATATATAAATAAAAGCATAGCAAAATAAAACAAACATACCCATAAAATAATCGCACACACAACCACAAAGTTAAAACTTCAAAACATAGATTATAGAAACTATAAATGGTGAACAAGTCTAATGGCACAAAATATAAATAATCTTCATACCATGGGAATACATATACTTAGATATTAGACTTAGTATTTTAGACTAATAAATTGTATATAGTTTGTTAAACGTTATTATTTTTATTTAATAATTAATTAAATTAACCGTTTATTCGGTTATCCAAATAAACCGAATAAACCAATTTAAATAAAAAAATGTGGATCCAAAAACCATATTCACAATTCGGTTTCAGTTAGAAACCAAACAAAAAAACGAATTCGTTGTTTGGATCAGTTTATTCAGTTACGATTCGGTTTACGGTTTTTTCTGAACACCCCTACCAAAAATTTTTCTTGTATCATTGTCTGAACAATCCAATATGTTATCTGAAACTTTTGGTATCTAGTCAACCAGATAAGATAGTGGAAAAATATATAAGACTAGAAGCTATGGGGAGGCCCATCCCCATGAGGATGGGCCGCCACGTATGCGCCACATCACCGGCTCATGGAGGATGGGCCTCCTTCACTTTTCAGGGGGGTGGAGGATGGGGCTACCCCACCTCAATATATTATAATTTTCTAATTGTTTTTTTATTAACTTAATAAAAACTTTATAAAAGTTAAAAAATACAACATAAATAAAGTCATTTCATAACATAAAAAAAAATTACATTTCCTAAGAAAAAAAAAACATTTCCGAAAAAAAAAATTACATTTCCTAAAAAATAAAAAATAAAACCTACTCCTCTTCGTCTCCGTCACCGTCCCCGACGTTTACGTTGTTCCATATATGTTCTACCAAATCCTGTTGAAGGTTTACATGCATCAAGTCGTTGGTTAGTGCGAACGAGTTTAAATCCTGTTGCGTCGGATCTACCAGGACAGTATTCCCGTAAGATGCATTCTCATCATACTCACAAATCGCCCGACCTTCGTCTTCAATAATCATGTTATGGAGCAAAATGCAAACGTACATACAAAGAGCAAAATGCATTCTCATCATACTCACAAATCGCCCGACGTTGTTCCATATATGTTCTACCAAATCCTGTTGAAGGGTTACATGCGTCAAGTCGTTGAGTGAAAAACGGGTCTAGCCCCGCCAAATCATCAGCAATCCGTGTGAATAAACGGCGACTCATTGAACCTTCGTTTGAAAGTGTCGGCGTTGTAAAGGGGTGCATCCGAAAAATAATCGTTCACCAATTTCTCGTGCGCTCCTGTTGTAAAAAATATATAAATACAAGGAAATATATAAATATATAAAAATTATTAATGACAAACCTTCGCGGTCTCTGTTAATCCGTATTCGTCTGGTAATAACGTTTTCAGACGAGCCATCTTCCTCTTCCTCCTCCAAAAGAATCTCTGATGCGTGCAAAATGTAACATATAAATTACATCAATTGTGGCATAAAACTAACCCTTTTTTAGTACTAATGTTGGAAAAAGTGTGCTTTTGTCTTCCTTTTGTATTTTCAGGATTAAATCAAATTAACAAAAGAAGCAAAAAGACATCAAAATCTAACATAAATACAAGAAAATGAACAAACGTGACATGACCGACACCACGACAGCATCTTCCCAAGCAAAACAAGAAGACAGAAGACTGAACACGCCCCGTGCTCAGCCAGCACGGGGGCGTGCCCAAGTGTCAGCAGAAAAGACAAAGTGGTAGAAGCTTCTATTGCCCACCACGGGGCCGTGCTTAGCGGACACTGGGCCGTGGTCAACTATAAGATTCGCACAATCCAGGCAAATCTTCATAGTACAAAGATTCTTCTGCACACGGGGTCGTGCTCAGCGGACACGGGGGCGTGGTCAACTAATAAGACAAGCTGCATTAAATGAAGAAAGAGAAGGATGTGGACACGGGGCCGTACCCACTGGACACGGGGCCGTGCCCGAGCTTCTGTTCAGCCTATAAATAGGAGTGCTTGGCTCAAGCTCAAACCATCCCTTGGCACACCACCTCTCTCACACTTCACCCACCACCCACCACCACCATAACACCATTATCCACCACCATCATCCATTGTCCATCATAGAGTGTGTGAGTCGTCTCGAGATCCAAGATTGATCGTAAGAGTTCTTGACAATCAAGGCCATGTTTGCCTAAGCCTCTTACATCACTTGGTGAAGACAAGTGTCTAGTGTAATACTTTTTATTTCTAATCTTTTCGCACTTTTTATTTGGTTTTGTATTAATGACTTTAATAACTAGTTTCTTATGTTGAAGGTGATTCTTCCTTATCGTTTGTCCGTAGTGTCTTGACATTATTTTACTGTCTATATAAAATAAAAGATTTTCACCATTCATATCTCCACGGTCTATATGGAGGTATCTTGGCTACCTGGTCGTTTGGTAAGAGTCCTGCCATTGTTCAGCGTTTAGAGGTCCTGCAATGGACCTGGGTCAAATTTAGTAGGACCTCCTTCAATAATTAACGATATTGAATGGCGGGGGTCCAAACTCTTTGATCCCCTCATAAGTTAACTACTATTAATACTATAACCCGGCTATTTAGGACTGTATCCCTGCTGACTCAGACTACTTAGTCGAGGGTAACGTCACCTCCAAAAGAGGGGCCTACCATAATTTGCATTAATAACTTAATTAATTATCTTTCAATAATCCGATCCTTTAGGATTGTATCCTTGCTGACTCAAACTACTGGGTTGAGGGTAACGTCACCTTCAAAAGAGGGGCCTACTACAATAACTAAGATAATCTCTTAAATAAGTGCAAAAGTGCGGAAATAATCAAAGGTTACACTATACACGAGTCGGAACCAAGTGATTCATCTTGTCTATCTGTTTTTCTTTTATTTATATTTTCAGCATTTTAGTTAGTTTTTATTTTTCTTAATTTAAAAACCTTTTTCTAAAACTTTTGATTTGATTAAACGTTGAGGATAAACCGGTACTAAAAGCTCTTGTGTCCTTGGACGACCTCGGTATCTTACCAACACTATACTACGCTCACGATGGGTGCACTTGCCCATATGTGTGTTTAGTGTTAATAAATATCGTGTTTTATAAATTTAAAACTTGACTAAAAAAGTGTTAAAGGGGCTTAAAATATACACCTAATATATATAACACTTCACACGCGTCAAGTTTTTGGCGTCGTTGCCGGGGACACAAGGATTTTAAGAAAGTTAGGAATCAACGGCCTAATCTTTTTTTTCTTATTTTTCATTTTTTTTAGGATTTTTCTTAGTTTTTCTGTTTCTGCAGAGCTCAGCACGGGCCGTGCCTGGTCGGACACGGGCCGTGTCCAGCACTATCACTGGCAGTTTTTATTTTCCGAGTTACAGAGAGCTGAACACGGGGCCGTGTCGGTGCAACACGGGGCCGTGTCCAACTCCCAGTAACAGGGATCCGGAGAACAATTACTGTAAATCTGACCACGGGACGTGTTCACTGAGCACGGGGCCGTGGAGAACCTTCTGACCAACATTCTTTTCTGTTTTTATCGCAGGACTTGGAACCTTGGCGCAACATTTGAACTTCCTACGTAGTGCATGAGCTCCAGTTCTAGTAGAGACATAATAGAACCTCTAGAAGAACCCGAACGATTTCTCAGAAAAAGACTTAAAGCTAAAAATCAAGAGAAAGTTTCGGGGGACCCACTTCCAATGGCGGACCAACGTACCCTCATGGATTACCTACGGCCCACCGTAGGTAATCTCGGCGCCGCTATCAATGCACCGAATGTCGAAGCCAATAACTTCGAACTTCGGCCACATTTGATACAAATGCTTCAAAACTCCGCAACCTTCCATGGGCTTGCGGACGAGGATCCCCATCTACATATTACTAATTTCTTAGAAATATGTGATACCTTTCGGATCAATGGAGCATCAAATGACGCCATCCGCCTTCGAATGTTTCCAATTTCACTAAAAGACCGAGCTAAGGCTTGGCTTAACACCCTCCCAGTTGGCTCGGTAAACACCTGGGATGAACTAGCCCAAAAGTTTCTATATAAGTATTTCCCTCCTGCTAAAACGGCTAAATTAATGACTGAAATTAATACATATTCACAAGAGGATGGGGAATCCTTATATGAGACTTGGGAAAGGTTCAAGGAGCTACTAAGAAAGTGTCCTCATCACGGTCTTGCGGTATGGCAACAAGTATCCACTTTCTACAATGGGTTGTTGCCACACACAAGACAAACACTTGATTCTAGCTCCGGGGGACTTTTAGGTAATCGTCGCCCAAATGAAATATATGATCAAATTGAGGAAATTGCTCAAACCAATTTTCAATGGCACACTCCCCGAGGTAATAAATCTATTGCCCCGGGCGCCCATAAGGTTGATGAAAGCACTTCTTTACAAGCCCAAATCGAGGCCCTCTCTTCGAAAATCAAAAAGCTAGAAATGACAAAAACGGCCTCGGTTATGGCTTGTGAAGGATGTGGTGGGCCACATGAAAATTGGAGTTGTATGAAAGAAGTAGATGACCAAACAGAAACGGTAAACTACATTGATAATAGACCTAGGCCGTCGGGTCCACCAACGGGTACCTACAACCAAGGATGGCGTAACCAACCTAATCTTGGTTGGAGAGATCCCGGCAATAGTAGTAACCAACAAAACCAACGAACTAACTTTCAACAACCACAAAATTTCTCTCAACAACAAGGTGGAAGAGAAAGGCTTGAGGATACTGTATCTCGCCTCATCTCCGACACCGAAAAGAAAAACTCGGATCGATTTCAACAATTGGAATCGAATTTTAGAAATCAACAAGCTAGCATTCAAAACATTGAAAAACAATTAAATCAAATAGCTCAAAATTTCTCTGAGAGACCACAAGGCGCGTTACCTAGCAATACCGAAACCAACCCGAAAGCACAAGTACATCTCATCACATTGAGAAATCGAACCGTGGGTCCCGAGGAGGCTCCATTACCGCCAGATGAAAGAAGCCAGTCTAGCCAAACCACGACTCTGCCCGCACCAGAAAAGGCTTCTTTACCAAATCAAGAGCCCACCAAGACTCCTCCAATTCCGTACCCCGGTAGGTTAAATCGTCAAAAGACCGATGAGCAATTCGCAAAGTTCGAAAATTTACTAAAACAATTGCATGTTAATATTCCATTTATTGAGGTCCTAACCCAAATGCCTAAATATGCAAAATTCATGAGGGATTTCCTCACTCACAAAAGAAAAATTGAATCATTGCAATTAGTTAACTTAGGCGAAGAATGCTCCGCCTTAGTACTCAACAAACTTCCACAAAAGAAAATCGATCCCGGAAGCTTCACAATTCCTTGCTCGATTAGGGAATCCCCCGTTCGTAATGCATTAGCCGATCATGGGGCTAGCATTAACCTCATGCCCACATCAATGTTCAAATGACTCGGCCTAGGAACAACAAGCCCTACAAAGATGAGCATACAACTCGCCGACAGATCCGTCAAATTTCCACAAGGTGTCGCTGAAAATCTATTGGTCAAAGTTGACAACTTCGTTTTCCCAACCGACTTTGTCATCCTAGACATGGAAGAAGACACCGATGTCCCTCTCATCCTCGGGAGGCCATTTCTAGCCACCGCCCAAGCAGTGGTGGATATGAATGACGGAACGTTAACATTGAAGTTTGGAGACAAGGAAGTGAAGTTTGAATGTGGAAAAAGAGTAGAGGACGGAGACCCGGTCAACTACATGAAGGTCATAGACTCAA
>JARYGA010060991.1:58023-83225 GCA_030545235.1 Helianthus tuberosus
TGACATACAGTCTTCGTGACATGAAGTCTTCGTTCAGTGGAGTCTTCGTCCAAGGGAGTCCTCTGCATTCTTCGTGGGTATCATGACTGGCCGACGAACATTGATCATTCTTCGTTGGGGGCTGCATCATGCAGATTAACTTGTAGAACATGAACTAACAGCAGCAACAGATCACCAGCATCTAGAACATGCAACATGAACATGATTGATCCGAACCTTGATGGAGGATACAAGGCTTTGGTCTTCATTCCATAACGCGGGCGAACCGAGTCGAGCCGCATCCACAAAGTGCATCAACAATATGAAGAAATAAATAAGTTGCAATTAGTGGAGGTTAATAAAAACCAACTTACCAATGAGGTGGTGATCCATTATGAAAGGCAAAGCCTTTAAACATTTTAGAAGAGAGAACTCTTGGATTCAAATACTAAAGACGACATAAATAAAAGAAATTTGCCGTTAAAAAATAGAAACCAACGTGATTGACGAATGACACAAATTACATGATATTGACTTTTCTCCACTTTCCAATTAATCACACGATCACTTAAGTGAATCAATTAAATTAAGGATGACATGTAGTGAAATAAGTAACAAATATTTGGGAGTCAAGGGATGGCTGTAAAGTTTTGCTCACATCAAACCATTTCCGTCCAGACCTTGTCATATGAGTGAAATTCTAGTTAGTATGTTTGTTTGTTATCTTTATATAGGTGCCAAAACTTAGGCGTGTTTATTGGCTTGGTTTATGGTTTATTTGGTTTATTCGGTTTTAAATTTTTTTTTACCCCAAACCAAACCAAAGTAAACCAAATTCAATTCGGTTTGCTCTCGGTTAGAAACCAAATTTAATCAAATTTTACCTAAGTACTTTTTTTCCTAATTTATATTTATTTTTGTGCTCTAACTTCCGAACATCAAATCAACAACAATTTAAACCTAACAATATATAAATAAAAGCATAGCAAAATAAAACAAACATACCCATAAAATAATCGCACACACAACCACAAAGTTAAAACTTCAAAACATAGATTATAGAAACTATAAATGGTGAACAAGTCTAATGGCACAAAATATAAATAATCTTCATACCATGGGAATACATATACTTAGATATTAGACTTAGTATTTTAGACTAATAAATTGTATATAGTTTGTTAAACGTTATTATTTTTATTTAATAATTAATTAAATTAACCGTTTATTCGGTTATCCAAATAAACCGAATAAACCAATTTAAATAAAAAAATGTGGATCCAAAAACCATATTCACAATTCGGTTTCAGTTAGAAACCAAACAAAAAAACGAATTCGTTGTTTGGATCAGTTTATTCAGTTACGATTCGGTTTACGGTTTTTTCTGAACACCCCTACCAAAAATTTTTCTTGTATCATTGTCTGAACAATCCAATATGTTATCTGAAACTTTTGGTATCTAGTCAACCAGATAAGATAGTGGAAAAATATATAAGACTAGAAGCTATGGGGAGGCCCATCCCCATGAGGATGGGCCGCCACGTATGCGCCACATCACCGGCTCATGGAGGATGGGCCTCCTTCACTTTTCAGGGGGGTGGAGGATGGGGCTACCCCACCTCAATATATTATAATTTTCTAATTGTTTTTTTATTAACTTAATAAAAACTTTATAAAAGTTAAAAAATACAACATAAATAAAGTCATTTCATAACATAAAAAAAAATTACATTTCCTAAGAAAAAAAAAACATTTCCGAAAAAAAAAATTACATTTCCTAAAAAATAAAAAATAAAACCTACTCCTCTTCGTCTCCGTCACCGTCCCCGACGTTTACGTTGTTCCATATATGTTCTACCAAATCCTGTTGAAGGTTTACATGCATCAAGTCGTTGGTTAGTGCGAACGAGTTTAAATCCTGTTGCGTCGGATCTACCAGGACAGTATTCCCGTAAGATGCATTCTCATCATACTCACAAATCGCCCGACCTTCGTCTTCAATAATCATGTTATGGAGCAAAATGCAAACGTACATACAAAGAGCAAAATGCATTCTCATCATACTCACAAATCGCCCGACGTTGTTCCATATATGTTCTACCAAATCCTGTTGAAGGGTTACATGCGTCAAGTCGTTGAGTGAAAAACGGGTCTAGCCCCGCCAAATCATCAGCAATCCGTGTGAATAAACGGCGACTCATTGAACCTTCGTTTGAAAGTGTCGGCGTTGTAAAGGGGTGCATCCGAAAAATAATCGTTCACCAATTTCTCGTGCGCTCCTGTTGTAAAAAATATATAAATACAAGGAAATATATAAATATATAAAAATTATTAATGACAAACCTTCGCGGTCTCTGTTAATCCGTATTCGTCTGGTAATAACGTTTTCAGACGAGCCATCTTCCTCTTCCTCCTCCAAAAGAATCTCTGATGCGTGCAAAATGTAACATATAAATTACATCAATTGTGGCATAAAACTAACCCTTTTTTAGTACTAATGTTGGAAAAAGTGTGCTTTTGTCTTCCTTTTGTATTTTCAGGATTAAATCAAATTAACAAAAGAAGCAAAAAGACATCAAAATCTAACATAAATACAAGAAAATGAACAAACGTGACATGACCGACACCACGACAGCATCTTCCCAAGCAAAACAAGAAGACAGAAGACTGAACACGCCCCGTGCTCAGCCAGCACGGGGGCGTGCCCAAGTGTCAGCAGAAAAGACAAAGTGGTAGAAGCTTCTATTGCCCACCACGGGGCCGTGCTTAGCGGACACTGGGCCGTGGTCAACTATAAGATTCGCACAATCCAGGCAAATCTTCATAGTACAAAGATTCTTCTGCACACGGGGTCGTGCTCAGCGGACACGGGGGCGTGGTCAACTAATAAGACAAGCTGCATTAAATGAAGAAAGAGAAGGATGTGGACACGGGGCCGTACCCACTGGACACGGGGCCGTGCCCGAGCTTCTGTTCAGCCTATAAATAGGAGTGCTTGGCTCAAGCTCAAACCATCCCTTGGCACACCACCTCTCTCACACTTCACCCACCACCCACCACCACCATAACACCATTATCCACCACCATCATCCATTGTCCATCATAGAGTGTGTGAGTCGTCTCGAGATCCAAGATTGATCGTAAGAGTTCTTGACAATCAAGGCCATGTTTGCCTAAGCCTCTTACATCACTTGGTGAAGACAAGTGTCTAGTGTAATACTTTTTATTTCTAATCTTTTCGCACTTTTTATTTGGTTTTGTATTAATGACTTTAATAACTAGTTTCTTATGTTGAAGGTGATTCTTCCTTATCGTTTGTCCGTAGTGTCTTGACATTATTTTACTGTCTATATAAAATAAAAGATTTTCACCATTCATATCTCCACGGTCTATATGGAGGTATCTTGGCTACCTGGTCGTTTGGTAAGAGTCCTGCCATTGTTCAGCGTTTAGAGGTCCTGCAATGGACCTGGGTCAAATTTAGTAGGACCTCCTTCAATAATTAACGATATTGAATGGCGGGGGTCCAAACTCTTTGATCCCCTCATAAGTTAACTACTATTAATACTATAACCCGGCTATTTAGGACTGTATCCCTGCTGACTCAGACTACTTAGTCGAGGGTAACGTCACCTCCAAAAGAGGGGCCTACCATAATTTGCATTAATAACTTAATTAATTATCTTTCAATAATCCGATCCTTTAGGATTGTATCCTTGCTGACTCAAACTACTGGGTTGAGGGTAACGTCACCTTCAAAAGAGGGGCCTACTACAATAACTAAGATAATCTCTTAAATAAGTGCAAAAGTGCGGAAATAATCAAAGGTTACACTATACACGAGTCGGAACCAAGTGATTCATCTTGTCTATCTGTTTTTCTTTTATTTATATTTTCAGCATTTTAGTTAGTTTTTATTTTTCTTAATTTAAAAACCTTTTTCTAAAACTTTTGATTTGATTAAACGTTGAGGATAAACCGGTACTAAAAGCTCTTGTGTCCTTGGACGACCTCGGTATCTTACCAACACTATACTACGCTCACGATGGGTGCACTTGCCCATATGTGTGTTTAGTGTTAATAAATATCGTGTTTTATAAATTTAAAACTTGACTAAAAAAGTGTTAAAGGGGCTTAAAATATACACCTAATATATATAACACTTCACACGCGTCAAGTTTTTGGCGTCGTTGCCGGGGACACAAGGATTTTAAGAAAGTTAGGAATCAACGGCCTAATCTTTTTTTTCTTATTTTTCATTTTTTTTAGGATTTTTCTTAGTTTTTCTGTTTCTGCAGAGCTCAGCACGGGCCGTGCCTGGTCGGACACGGGCCGTGTCCAGCACTATCACTGGCAGTTTTTATTTTCCGAGTTACAGAGAGCTGAACACGGGGCCGTGTCGGTGCAACACGGGGCCGTGTCCAACTCCCAGTAACAGGGATCCGGAGAACAATTACTGTAAATCTGACCACGGGACGTGTTCACTGAGCACGGGGCCGTGGAGAACCTTCTGACCAACATTCTTTTCTGTTTTTATCGCAGGACTTGGAACCTTGGCGCAACATTTGAACTTCCTACGTAGTGCATGAGCTCCAGTTCTAGTAGAGACATAATAGAACCTCTAGAAGAACCCGAACGATTTCTCAGAAAAAGACTTAAAGCTAAAAATCAAGAGAAAGTTTCGGGGGACCCACTTCCAATGGCGGACCAACGTACCCTCATGGATTACCTACGGCCCACCGTAGGTAATCTCGGCGCCGCTATCAATGCACCGAATGTCGAAGCCAATAACTTCGAACTTCGGCCACATTTGATACAAATGCTTCAAAACTCCGCAACCTTCCATGGGCTTGCGGACGAGGATCCCCATCTACATATTACTAATTTCTTAGAAATATGTGATACCTTTCGGATCAATGGAGCATCAAATGACGCCATCCGCCTTCGAATGTTTCCAATTTCACTAAAAGACCGAGCTAAGGCTTGGCTTAACACCCTCCCAGTTGGCTCGGTAAACACCTGGGATGAACTAGCCCAAAAGTTTCTATATAAGTATTTCCCTCCTGCTAAAACGGCTAAATTAATGACTGAAATTAATACATATTCACAAGAGGATGGGGAATCCTTATATGAGACTTGGGAAAGGTTCAAGGAGCTACTAAGAAAGTGTCCTCATCACGGTCTTGCGGTATGGCAACAAGTATCCACTTTCTACAATGGGTTGTTGCCACACACAAGACAAACACTTGATTCTAGCTCCGGGGGACTTTTAGGTAATCGTCGCCCAAATGAAATATATGATCAAATTGAGGAAATTGCTCAAACCAATTTTCAATGGCACACTCCCCGAGGTAATAAATCTATTGCCCCGGGCGCCCATAAGGTTGATGAAAGCACTTCTTTACAAGCCCAAATCGAGGCCCTCTCTTCGAAAATCAAAAAGCTAGAAATGACAAAAACGGCCTCGGTTATGGCTTGTGAAGGATGTGGTGGGCCACATGAAAATTGGAGTTGTATGAAAGAAGTAGATGACCAAACAGAAACGGTAAACTACATTGATAATAGACCTAGGCCGTCGGGTCCACCAACGGGTACCTACAACCAAGGATGGCGTAACCAACCTAATCTTGGTTGGAGAGATCCCGGCAATAGTAGTAACCAACAAAACCAACGAACTAACTTTCAACAACCACAAAATTTCTCTCAACAACAAGGTGGAAGAGAAAGGCTTGAGGATACTGTATCTCGCCTCATCTCCGACACCGAAAAGAAAAACTCGGATCGATTTCAACAATTGGAATCGAATTTTAGAAATCAACAAGCTAGCATTCAAAACATTGAAAAACAATTAAATCAAATAGCTCAAAATTTCTCTGAGAGACCACAAGGCGCGTTACCTAGCAATACCGAAACCAACCCGAAAGCACAAGTACATCTCATCACATTGAGAAATCGAACCGTGGGTCCCGAGGAGGCTCCATTACCGCCAGATGAAAGAAGCCAGTCTAGCCAAACCACGACTCTGCCCGCACCAGAAAAGGCTTCTTTACCAAATCAAGAGCCCACCAAGACTCCTCCAATTCCGTACCCCGGTAGGTTAAATCGTCAAAAGACCGATGAGCAATTCGCAAAGTTCGAAAATTTACTAAAACAATTGCATGTTAATATTCCATTTATTGAGGTCCTAACCCAAATGCCTAAATATGCAAAATTCATGAGGGATTTCCTCACTCACAAAAGAAAAATTGAATCATTGCAATTAGTTAACTTAGGCGAAGAATGCTCCGCCTTAGTACTCAACAAACTTCCACAAAAGAAAATCGATCCCGGAAGCTTCACAATTCCTTGCTCGATTAGGGAATCCCCCGTTCGTAATGCATTAGCCGATCATGGGGCTAGCATTAACCTCATGCCCACATCAATGTTCAAATGACTCGGCCTAGGAACAACAAGCCCTACAAAGATGAGCATACAACTCGCCGACAGATCCGTCAAATTTCCACAAGGTGTCGCTGAAAATCTATTGGTCAAAGTTGACAACTTCGTTTTCCCAACCGACTTTGTCATCCTAGACATGGAAGAAGACACCGATGTCCCTCTCATCCTCGGGAGGCCATTTCTAGCCACCGCCCAAGCAGTGGTGGATATGAATGACGGAACGTTAACATTGAAGTTTGGAGACAAGGAAGTGAAGTTTGAATGTGGAAAAAGAGTAGAGGACGGAGACCCGGTCAACTACATGAAGGTCATAGACTCAAGCTTGGATGACGCTCTCCGACTGTGTAACATGGGATGCAATACATCCCACTTGGGTAACATATAACCAGGCTTTGGGTCTAGCCAAGGACCCTTATAAACATGGCGCACCACGGAGGCATTCCGCGGAACTATCCTTAGTTTAGTTTAGATTAATTTTCATGTTTTCTAGTTAGTTTTAATTTTCAGGAATAAAACACACTTGAGATGGCAAAGGATATAAGGGAAGCTTGAACCAGCACCCCATGCAGGAAACAGAGCCGTCCGACGAAAATTCTTCGTTTACAGTAAGCTCGGCACGGGCCGTGTCCGCCCAACACGGCCCCGTGCTGCACAGTCTGCAGAAAAGACCCAGTTCAGGTAACTGGACACGGGTCGTGTTCACCCAACACGCCCCCGTGTCCAGGCTTCTGTTTCTCTTGATTTAATTTTGTTACTGGCACTTGAACACGGGGCCGTGCCCGGACAACACGTGGCCGTGTCCAGTGCCCAGTAACATAAATTTTTACTTAAATCATACCTTTGACACATTCAATCAACCTAAAAACTTATTTTTGGGACACATTAAGGACAATGTGTAATTTAAGTGTAGGGGGATGCTAAAAGCTTGAATCTTGCAAGTCCTAAATACAAGCCTTACACAAAACTCTATTGGAACCGCTAATCACCCCAATTTTTTTCAAAAATCTTCATTTTTTTTACTTGTCTAGGTTTAACTTGGGAATTTCAAGTTCTAAAAAGGTTATATTTTTACAAATTTACAACCGATAGCGTCGTGATAAAAATAACCAACATAAGAAAATTATGAAAAGGCATGGCAAACTTAGTTAAAATTTGATTATATATACTTGATCACATAAAAAACTCATTCCCACAAAAGTGAGTTTTGAGCCTTTATTGAGCATACAATTACATATCATTAGACTAAATGCTCATTTTTCGTTTCTTGTGTGAATAGCCGCTTGGTTATTACGACTCTAGAACTTGCCATGACGATACATTCCCGGTCCTTACCAACTTAAACCCGAGTAAGTAAATGATGGAGGCATTAGGACTAACCCTTTTTAAATTCTACACCATTATTTTTCTTTTTTTTACCACCTACCCAAAATCCCCCTAGTTAGCCCCTTTGAGCCTAAACCTTTTCATTTCATAACCCAAACCAAACACCCTTTTACCTACCAAAACCTTTTTCATTTTTTACCCTTTGTTTTAGTAACTAGCTCGGTCTTTCGTATGACTTTTCAAAAAAAAAATGTGTTGATGATGAAGCAAAAGAAAATAAACAAACAAGTTCATCAAAAATAACTTTGTTTGAATAATAGCTTCATCAAAATAAAAGTTATAAAAATAAAAAGTCTTACGAAAACCGACGCTTGTTACGCTTTTCGCCCTTTTTCTACTAACCACTAACCCAACCACCTACCTTTAACCCAAGCCTAACCCTTCACCCAAAAGTCCTCTTGATATTTACAAAGGTATATAAGTTAAAAAGGAGGAGGATTGATTGCTTGGCAAGCCTATGGTAGGAGTAAGTTCCATGCCGCTCTCGAGTGATCCACAAAAATACATCTTCGGCCGAGTGTTGAGTGATCCCCGTGAGGTATGTGAACTTGTATATAAATAGAATTTAAAAAAAAGCATGTTATGCCCTAATAAGTAATTTCTCTTATGAAAAGTTTTAAATAAATCATGACGAATAGTATTGTAAATAAATAAAAATAAAACTAAATAAAGAATCTTGGAAATCCCGACACTCTATGACAAGCCCAAAAACCTTCTTCTCTACCCATTACATTTGGGAGTGTAAAGCCACATTATAAAGAGTTTTGCTTGAGGACAAGCAAAGATTCAAGTGTGGGGGTATTTGATGCGTGCAAAATGCAACATATAAATTACATCAATTGTGGCATAAAACTAACCCTTTTTTAGTACTAATGTTGGAAAAAGTGTGCTTTTGTCTTCCTTTTGTATTTTCAGGATTAAATGAGCTCAAATTAACAAAAGAAGCAAAAAGACATCAAAATCTAACATAAATACAAGAAAAGGAACAAACGTGACATGACCGACCCCCCGACAGCATCTTCCCAAGCAAAACTAGAAGACAGAAGACTGAACATGCCCCGTGCTCAGCCAGCACGGGGGCGTGCCCAAGTGTCAGCAGAAAAGACAAAGTGGTAGAAGCTTCTATTGCCCACCACGGGGCCGTGCTCAGCGGACACGGGGCCGTGGTCAACTATAAGATTCGCACAATCCAGGCAAATCTTCATAGTACAAAGATTCTTCTGCACACGGGGTCGTACTCAGCGGACACGGGGGCGTGGTCAACTAATAAGACAAGCTGCATTAAATGAAGAAAGAGAAGGATGTGAACACGGGGCCGTGCCCACTGGACACGGGGCCGTGCCCAAGCTTCTGTTCAGGCTATAAATAGGAGTGCTTGGCTCAAGCTCAAACCATCCCTTGGCACACCACCTCTCTCACACTTCACCCACCACCACCATAACACCATCATCCACCACCATCATCTATTGTCCATCATAGAGTGTGTGAGTCGTCTCGGGATCCAAGATTGATCGTAAGAGTTCTTGACAATCAAGGTCATGTTTGCCTAAGTCTCTTACATCACTTGGTGAAGACAAGTGTCTAGTGTAATACTTTTTATTTCTAATATTTTCGCACTTTTTATTTGGTTTTGTATTAATGACTTTAATAACTAGTTTCTTATGTTGAAGGTGATTCTTCCTTATCGTTTGTCCGTGGTGTCTTGACATTATTTTACTGTCTATATAAAATAAAAGATTTTCACCATTCATATCTCCACGGTCTATATGGAGGTATGTTGGCTACCTGGTCGGGGGTTAAGGGAACGGTTTGGTAAGAGTCTTGCCATTGTTCAGCGTTTAGAGGTCCTGCAATGGACCTGGGTCAAATTTAGTAGGACCTCCTTCAATACTTAACGGTATTGGATGGCGGGGGTCCAAACTCTTTGATCCCCTCATAAGTTAACTACTATTAATACTATAACCCAGCTATTTAGGACTGTATCCCTGCTGACTCAGACTACTTAGTCGAGGGTAACGTCACCTCCAAAAGAGGGGCCTACCATAATTTGCATTAATAACTTAATTAATTATCTTTCAATAATCCGACCCTTTAGGATTGTATCCTTGCTGACTCAAACTACTGGGTTGAGGGTAACGTCACCTTCAAAAGAGGGGCCTACTACAATAACTAAGATAATCTCTTATATAAGTGCAAAAGTGCGGAAATAATCAAAGGTTACACTATACACGAGTCAAAACCAAGTGATTCATCTTGTCTATCTGTTTTTCTTTTATTTATATTTTCAGCATTTTAGTTAGTTTTTATTTTTCTTAGTTTAAAAACCTTTTTCTAAAACTTTTGATTTGATTAGACGTTGAGGATAAACCGATACTAAAAGCTCTTGTGTCCTTGGACGACCTCGGTATCTTACCAACACTATACTACGCTCACGATGGGTGCACTTGCCCATATGTGTGTTTAGTGTTAGTAAATATCGTGTTTTATAAATTTAAAACTTGACTAAAAAAGTGTTAAAGGGGCTTAAAATATACACCTAGTATATATAACACTTCACACGCATCAATCTCCGCCGCCTTTACCACAGCGTTTGCGAAAAACATCTCCTCTTCGTCCGAAGAAGACGAGGACCACCAAGAATTAGATGTCATTGTGGATGAAAAGATATTTTTTTATAAAAGATTGGTATAAAAATGGGAGTGTTTTTTTATAAAAATGGATGAGAATGAGAGAAGAATGGGTGAAATATTGAGGAAATGGTATAAAAAATGAGTATATATTTAAAGTGAAAAAGGTTTTTTTTTTTTTATAAATCTAGCCGTTATGTAACGGCTATATGTTTGAAATATGGCACGGCGAGCTCGGCTGTGGGTTGCTGGAGACGACGGAACGAATGGAGGGGGCGGTGTGAGGGACCGGCGCCGGTTCTAGCCGGGTCTTAGCCGGCCCCCATGCCTTCTAGTCTAAGTAGAATTGATGGAGAGGAAACACATATTTTTCATTAGATTGCTTATGGTCTGACATCTCAGACCCACATAAAAAAAGCAAAAATAAGACAGCCAAATACAATGAACCAACACAGAAAGGTGTCACCAATAGTAAACAACTGTAGCCTTAATTTAGTTCACGATACAAAATACAAAATAAATATGGAGTTACTACTTCTACAAACATTAAAAATTAAAATTACAATTTTTAACTGCAGTAATATGTGCTCATAAATCATCAAGTTCTTCTTGTTCTTTGGTGTTCTTTGTCAATCTGCTCGATCCGTAACCCCCGTATCGAAACCCATAATTCTAGATAATGATCACTAAATGTCACATTTTTTGTGATATTCACATGAAGTTTAATTAATTTGCTTCTCCAATGATGATGGGATGAATCTCCATGCATGCACTATAATCTCGTACACTAAAACAAGTTAAAAACTGCACTTAGCACACGGTCCTACATTTAAGTAAATTAAAGAGATATTATATACCAATAATAATTAATTTAATATTCATTTACCATGACTAGTGAAAAGATGTCAAGTTATTGTTGAGAGCAAAACGATTGTCAAGTTTTAGTCTTTGTTCATCCACATCCCACAATTCATGTTCATTTCCCTGAAAATTAAGTTATTTATAAAAAATAAAGAAACAAATATATATCATCATCATCACAATAATAATAATAATAATAATATTTTCTGAATATTGTTTGTGCCTTTCATGAGTTTGAAAAGATACCTGTGAAAGAATATTTGGCATATGTTCTTGTTGAAACAACAATGAATTAGTAGCTGCTGAACTATCAATCAGCTGTGGCAGGTAGTTGCAGTTATCGTTCGTCGTTGGAGCCAAGGTGGCGACTCCTTCATTAAGACTACATTGTTGTAAACTTGGCATGATTGGCAGTGCCATGTTGCTCATATTCTTGACATATGTTACAGGATGCACTATTAATTATTGTTTTATGAAGATAAAATAATCCCACAAAACCTCAATTTATTTATTCATGAATTATTACCTCATCAGGTTTAAGCATGAATGAATCTAAATCCAGTCCAAAATCATATAGCATGGGATTGACAGAAGCCAGCTTCATGGAAAGAAACTGAAAGTTTGTTTATTATTAGTTTATTAATAATTAGCAAAGTAAGTTGTTTTCTTTGACTAAAATAATCAAACAGAAAACTATAAATATATAAATATATACCTCGACTTGATTTTGTAATGACTGGACATAATTAATAATTTCATCCAACATGAGGGCCTTTCCAGTTACCTACATATCAATCAGTCCCACATGAAATTGTCAGATCAAATATTATTATCAGTCTAATTTATATAATTAATTTATTTATTTATCCAGACAAACAAATAATTAAACAACAAAGACAGAAGCAAGCCAGTTCACCTTGTCACAACCTGGAACAATTGCTTGCAACAGCTTCATCCTTTCACTTATTTTCTCTCTCCTCACCTAATGAAGAAGCAAAAAATAAAAGTTTTCAGTTAATGTAAATTGGTAAGTAGTCTACTACATAATCAAAAAATTAGAAATTCAAAATCTTGTAGGGTGCAGCTGATATGGTTGATATGGCGTGTATTTATTCTAGAAAATCTAGGAACTTTTTAGTTCAAAGAAAAAAAGTTAAGTAATTTAGTTCAAAGAAAAAAAGTTAAGTAATAATCAGTTTTTGTGATTAATCAAAAAAGAAGAGGAGGGCATAATTGGAAAATGAGGTGTGAAAATGTATAAGAAAATAAAGGGTACCCTTTCAGCAAGGCTATGGCTATCAGTAGCTTGGCCTCTTCTTGCTCTAACATGAATGTACCCAACTGCACCTTCTTCTTCAGAAGTAGAACCTTTCTTTGTATTCTTTTTCTTTTTTTCTTCTTGATAATCATTGGTTTTCTTTTGCTTCTTCACTTTGTTGCTTGTATCCTTCATAATACCGTATAATTTTTTTTGTAAGTAATTCACAAATTTCAACATAGGATAATATTAAGCAAATGTTGCTTGTATCCTTCATAATACCATATAATTTTTTTTTTTTTTTGTAAGTAATTCACAAATTTCAACATAGGAAAATATTAAGCAAAAAATGATTAATAAAGTTAAATACTTTAGATTGAGCATGATGAGAAAGCATTTGTTTGTCCTTCCTCTTTTTTGCTAATAAATCATTGCCACTCTCAACTTTCTGATCATCAAGAACCATTGACATTGAAGAATCTGGGCTTTGTAACTTATTTGCTACAGAAGCTTGATCATGATGATAACCATGAACAGCATGATTATGAGGTTGGTGGAACTGAGGGAAACAGGCAGCAGTGGTGTTAGGGTTTGGAAAGAGAACAGTTTGATCAAGAAAAAAAGTTTGGTGTTGTTGGTGTGAAAAAGCTGCCATTTTGGTGATTAGGAATTCGGTGTTTTCAAGTTTGTTATTTGGAACAGAAAGACTGAAAATTTGGTGATTACGAAAATGAAAGAGTTGGAAAGAAAATGTGGGTCTATGATGATCTTGGAGTTCAACTATATATAAACATGTGGAGAGAGAAAATGAGGGAAAATTAAATTGATAAGTGCCAAAAATTTCCCATTATTTTTTAACGGTAAATTTGGATCAATAGACTATCATCGTTTCATCAGCGTAATTACACGATCATATCCATTTCCACTAGGCTATAATGTCTAGAAACCAATTCATGAGGAAACCCGCTATAATGTCTATACACTAATTCATGAGAAAACCCAATAAATTTAGGAAAAACCCTCTTGTGGGAATCTAACTTAGAACCTCATACCTATAAACTATATAAATTAGAATTAGATCAACTGTTATAGTAAGCTCATTATCAACATGTTTCTTCATCAATGTAAATTTGTATCGGCAAACTAGAAGAGGTATAATAATACATTATATGTATGTATAGAAAAAAAAAAAAGACAGGGAACCAAAGGTAGGTCAAGAGGGTTTATCGTTGGCCCCTCGGTCACTGGAACTTATTAGATATTTATATATAAAATCGAAGTTTCTTTTCAAGAAAAAACATGAGTTGATCACCACTATAGTTGTAACTGTTAGAGAATAATCTTATGATAATCCTGGATAAAAAGTTTTGATTTCGACGTAAACACAAAATTAGGTAGTGTTTACAAAATACATAACCTTACATCACCACCATATATAATTAGGGCTTCACATCCAGCTAAAAACCGAAGTTAAATGGTTTTGACTCTTGAGCATATAACAAGGTTGCTATTTTTGGTAAACTGTTAATAGGTGTCTTTGTTCCGGTCAATCCATATATGAAAACTATGTTGGTCAAAAAAAATGTAAATTACTGTGTATGTTATAGGATGAGAATACATACTGCAGGGATTTCTTATCAGTCCTATAAAGAGACTGTTTTTTTCACTTTGGACAAATAGATACCTCTTGTTTTTATATGTCAAGTTTTCAGAAGAACCATGAAGAAAATGGATAAAAGAATGGTCTGTTACATATAAATTATCAAAGGGGTTTTCTAATGGCACACCCCCTGCCAATGCTCACACAGGGTGATAAACAACGTTGATATCATCATAGAAGCGTTGGGATTCAAGGGTTTATGAGTCAAAGTTAACATTCAGATTCAGATTCAGAAAGCAGATGATTTTGAACTTCGTTTATTCTCTTTAATAAAGAGACCGCCTTGTTAATTTAAGGGGTATTCTCAAATAATGTTTCCTAGATGTTTGAAGACCAACAAATGTCCAAAGTGCTGCTTCTTCGTTCGCATGACGGAAAGCTACCGCGTGACAAGAAGCTACCTTGCAAAAATTAAAAAAATTAAATCGACACCCTCAATACGCATCGTATAGGCCTATACGATGCGTATTACTTTTTGGCGGGGGACAATGGCAGCCTTTGGCAGGCATAGAAGTTTGAACCCACCCCAATACGCATCGTATAGGCCTATACGATACGTATTGAGAGTGTCGATTTAACCCCCAAGATGTGCCAATAATACGACCCTTATCAAAACCCTAACCCTATTAAACTATCACTATAAATAGAAGCTTGTGATTCAGTCTTTCAGAGAACTAGCAACAGGCCATTTTAAATTGCTTCTTTCCTTTTTTTTTTTTTTTTTTTATTTCTCTTGTCAAACTAGTGGAATTTCTTGTTGCATTGCGACGCGAATTTGAACGTTATCAGTAAGGTTCGTTTAGATACCAATACATGTAACGACACTCTCGATCAATATATTTTATGATACAAAAAGGAACTCTATTGCAAATAAAACTTCATTTTCAAAGAAATTTTAACCGAAACCATAAAATTCAAAGTAAAACATAAGTGTTATTTTGTATTCTTACTAATACTATAAGGAATAAAAGCAATATATCATATACAATTGAGGCTTGAACGTCGAACTTTTGAAGTTCTACAAAAGAAAAAAGGGTTAGCGTATCTCACGTGACATCCACCCATTTGACACCAAAAGTTGACTAGCCTTCTGTGAGGAGACTTTATATTTGGTGATGAAATGACGGTTAACTTAATAATCTCTATAAAGGGTTTAAACTAGCCAATCCACTCATTTTCTATCGATATCGGGTTGCTAAAGTGTACCTAGCTCAAATCGAGGTGAGATTAAACAAACTTCCTCGAGCTTCTTAAAAATAAGTTTGTTAATTTAATAAACGAGTTTGAACCTCAGCTTCACTTAATTATCAAACTAGAGTAGCATCACAAACTTAAACAAGCCTACTATTACACACAAACACACACACACACATATATATACAAAACGGGATCAAGAGAAAACGCTCAAAAGTGTGAGAACGGTGAGAACGCATCCTGCCCCAACACGTGGCGCGGGACATGATCAGGGTCCCAGGGGTTTTTTTGTCTTTTCAATCTTCTTTTATTTTCCTAACGCGGTATATTATTTTCTGGCGTCTAAGTTTTTTTTTGCGTTAATTGTATTTATTAAACTTTTTGGCGTTGAATTAATTGTTTTGTGTCACATAGATAATTTTTTGGCGTTATAGCATTTTCTAGTCACATTTTTTGGCGTTTTGTGTTGTTTTGTATAATAATTCACTACGAGTCATTAATATTTGCATAAGATTACAATAAAACTAATTTTTTTGGCGTTTAGTGAATTTTTTGGCGTTTAATACATTTTACAAGGTGCTTTGCCAGCACCCGTTCTCCCAGTTTTTCATACTACTAGCGTTTTGGTGTTTGAAGTTTTTGGCGTTTTATATATTAATGTATTTTATTTATAGAGAATTAAATAACAAAACAACATATAACTTGATATCAAAAACATATAAAATGAAAATAAAAAAAATAAAAAATGGTAATCTAATTTCTCTTTCGAATCTTCACTGCCATCAGCCTCTATCTTCTTGAATTTGTTTTGGCGTTTTAAACCTTTTTTGAATACTTTAGCTAGATGCCAACTTTCCTACATAAATCATGTCTTTTTCAGACGAAGCTGTATAGTGGCATCCTGTGTTTTGGTGTGATATTCTTGTTTGGTGGATGTCATTGAAGATTAACTCTTGCTTGATGCTATTTATAATAATGGAATTCAAAATAGCATTTTACATTTGTGTTGATCCCTTTATTCCATGCCGATATTCATCAAGAACAAAGCTCACATGATGACATATCACTGTCATCAGTCTCTTTTTCTTGAATATGTGTCCATCTCATTCAGCAAAATATTATTGAGATAACCCCTTCAGAAGAAGAATCTATTTCAGTGAAAGCTTTGACATCTGTGGTTTTTTTAACTAACATTTTTTGGCGTTTTAAAGTGAGTGGTTTCTAGAGGATAAGGCGTTTGTGTTTTCTGGGTGTGATCAATTTCATTGTGTATAGACCCCTCTCTTATAGGAGTTTTTTGGCGCGTAGTTTAGGCGGGACTTTTTTTATTGTAATAAAGTAACTGTCTTTTCAGTTACTGTTTTTGTATTTACTGTGTTGATCAGTTTTTTCTCAGCTTTACAGGTGATAGACGTCTTGTCTTCTAAGTTTGGCGTTTTTTAAATGGCGTTATGCAGACCAAGATGACAAAATACAATAACGGAGTAAATAAAATATTAAGCAGGAAAAAAATTTTTTGTTATTTGTGGCGTTTTGTAAGGAATAACCATTTTTAGTATTTTTTTTTTTTTTTTTTTTTTTTTTTGCGTTTTACTAATAAAGGGAGAAATATATCATTTAATTATCTTAAAAAAACAAAAAGAAGATTACACAGAAGGAAAAAAAAGAGGAAAAAAATTAAAAGCCTTCGTCAGAGGGTACTTTATCCGAATAGTATCCATCACTTGCGTTATGTTCTTCCTCCTCGGAGTCTTCATCTGGATCTTCATCCATGTCATCACCTTCACCTTCATCAGCTTCTTGTTCCTGAAGATTCTGAAGCCTCCACTTGAACATGTCTTGCATTAACTTCAATTTTGAGTCTATTTTCTGTGTTGGTACAAGTGGCGTTATGCAATTCTTCCATGAAACCCAGATGCTGCTTTGTCATGATGTTTTCTAGCCAGTAGACTTCCTGCTCTCCGCTGTCGTATGTAACGGTCACCATGTCTGTTTCATCATCAAAACGGCGCCATGATGTCATAACAGGGTCCGGCTTCACATCTGCTTTGATTGGTCCAAATTTGCTGGTTAATGCTTTCATAAGCATATGTGTTTCATGGCATTCGTTGTCTAGAGCGACGCCAATGGATAAGATTCGCCTCTGTATCTCTTCTTCCATATTCAGAATTACCCTGACCGTCTTAACATACACCCTCCTTCTGTTGTCAAAACGGAGGATGTATCACCTGATTCCCAGAGTGTATCTCCACAAAACGATTGTTGTCATTTTTGGCGTTTTGGTTAAGTTGGCGTTTTTTGCTTAAAGATGTTTTTTTGCAGAAATGGATAGATTGAAATGCTTATGAAAGCAATGTTTTACCTTGGGGGGTTTAGTTTTTAGCATTTAGCTTGGGGGGTTAGGTTTTTTTAGCTATTTTAGGTTGTGTTCACATTGGTTCTCGCGGTTCTCGCAATAAAGGTGGTTCTCGCATGAACCTTACCCTATATATATATAGGGGGCCGCTAGAATGAGAACCACCACGAGTTATGAGAACTGCGAGAACCAAGTGCCACGGAGGGCCGTTGACCACGAAATTTTTTTTACACCTAGATCCGTATATTTTAAGACCGGGTGTAAATTTTGGGTTCAAACGGCGCGCCCGAGGGGGTAGTTTTTTACGCCCAAAGTTTGGGTTTTTTTAATTTTTTTAATTTTTCTTTTTTTTTTACCAAACTTTGGGCGTAAAAAACTACCCCCTCGGGCGCGCCGTTTGAACCCAAAATTTACACCCGGTCTTAAAATATACGGATCTAGGTGTAAAAAAAATTCGTGGTCAACGGCCCTCCGTGGCACTTGGTTCTCGCGGTTCTCATAACTCGTGGTGGTTCTCATTCTAGCGGCTCCCTATATATATATTATGTATGTTGTTAAATTGGGAACACTAAAAAAGTGAGAAACTGAAGAACCGTATATTTAACATGTTAAATACATCATAAAATTTTAAATTTAAAATGTTATAAAAATAATTTTCTTTAGAGCTTTTGCATATAAAGATGTATAGAGCTAATCCACTTAAAAAAAAGCCATTTTTGTAATAAAAATTTTACCTTTTTTTAATTGTTTTTTAATAATTTTTTTAAGTTTTGATTTTTTTTATTAAAAAGGTTTCTACATGTATTTATATACAAAAGCTCTAAAAAAAAAATTGAAAAATTTTGTTGGAACCTGAAGGTTTATTCATGTAGGTTGAAAATACTTAGGGATTGATTATGTAATTAGTTATATATGTTTTGGGTTAAACATTGTGGGTCGGGCTAGATAGTGTCGCATGGGCCTAGGGTTGTATTCGGCCTACATGTCTAGTATATAAACACCCTTAATCTATTGATTAAGGGTTGTTGGTTACAAGTGCAAGGTAGGCGACACAAGCAAGGAACTAGGTTCCGTCCGAGACATTGTATCAGTCATCGTTCATCGTGAATGCAAGTTCCGGTTTGATTTTGTTTATTGCTTGTTATTTGATCTTAAATATTAGTTCTTGAACCACCTTGTGTTTGATTTCCGCACTCTCACAAGGTTAGATTGATATCATTGAGATCCTCACGGGTTTTACAATTGGTATCAGAGCCATTGAAGCCATTCAAGGGCTCGGTTTTGATATCAATCGGATTCAAGAAATTGCATATATTACTGATCCGGTTTTGTTGAGTGTGTGTGCAGATTTTTATCGACTGTTCTTGATAAATTCTTTGGAAAATTCACTGATTTTGGTCTGTTGATTTCAGCATTGGTGTTTGCTGATTTTTCGGGATTTCGGTGCAACAGATTCAAAGATTACTATATCTTTGAATTTTGGAAATTGCTGAAAAGTCGGGATTGCGAGTAAACAGTTCTTATCACTTTCTGTTTTGCAGGTTACAACTCGCAATCTCCCAGTTGCGGCTCATCACGTTTCAATTACGACTCGCAATCAGTCTTGGTTTCGGTTCATCTTGCCCAGTTACGACTCGCAACCGGCTGTTTGATCCTCACTCGCAATCGTGGTTTCGGCTCATCCTGTCTGGTTACGACTCGCAACCATTTCGGTTACGACTCGCATCCAAGGTTGACTTGACTCGCAACCATCTTCAATTACGACTCGCAAATTCGACTCGCAACCCCGTTTCGACTCGCAACGACAAATTGTGACGAACATTTGGACTGTGACTTTGGACTAAATAAAATTAATTAATTAATTAACTGATCGATTAACAATGTCAACCACCAACAGTGAATTGTCTGCCCTAACTCAGCAACAAGAACTGGATTCAAAGCTTGGAACCACATCACGCATTCCTAGGCTAACTGATGCCAATGACTTTCCCGAGTGGAAGTGGCGCTTTGAACAGCATCTTAAGGTTAAAGATTACAAGCTATGGCGCAGCATCTTGAGGGGACCTAGGGAAATTATGATGGAAAGTCCTACAGAACCTGATGTTAAAATAAAGAAGCCTCGAGAACTATACACTGAAGATGATGTGCTTATTGTTGAAGAAGATGATCGAGCCTTCTCTTACTTGACCATGGGTTTGGGTCCTAATATTGCCATGGGTTTTCGCACCTGCAAATCTGCCAAGGAATTGTGGGATTCTCTGGTCGAAGTGTATGAAGGGAATGAAGACATGAAAGAAAGTCGAAGAAACTTGCTGCAACAAAACTTCAACAACTTCAACCATATCTATGGTGAGACGGTGGATAATCAGATTCAAAGGTTTGTTAAACTGGTGACTCAAATGCAAATGGAAGAAATTCACACCTCAAACGCATCCACCAACAGACAACTCCTAAATGCACTGCCCAAGAGTTGGGATCATCATGTGGCCATGATTAAGAAAACCAAAGATCTTGCAAGATGTACATTGTCAGAAATGATTTCACACATCAAAGCTTGTGAATTGGATGATAAGCAGAGAGAGACTAACTACAAGAATAGCATGCTGGCTGCTGGTTTCTCAATTGCTCCCACCACATCTAGCGACAGCAACACAGCTCTTCTATCACAAGGAGGCTTTCAGATGTTTCGCAATACTTCCTCTGTCTCTCAATCTGGATCCTCAAATCAAATCGTCTCTCCAGCTTCTCCAGCTTCAGTTCAAAATGCTGGAAAGGCATCTGCTGCTGCCCCTGCTTCCGCTCACTCTACGAACAATGAGATGATGGCATTCTTCGCAAGTCAGTCAAAGGAAAAGCTAGACATAGCAGCTTCTGTAATCAACTGTTTGAATGCTTTTATTGCAGGGAAGCTTGATCCACCAAAGTGGAGTCCTGATGATTTGTCGCAGATTCATCCAGATGATGTTGAAGAAATGGATATCACCTGGCAAATGGCAATGGCGGCATTCAGAGCTCAAAAGTTTGTGAAGAGAACGGGTAAAAACAGGTGGGGTAACGCTTGGAATGGAGCTTCTAAAGTGCCCTTCAATCTTCGCTGTTTCAATTGTCATGAGGAAGGACACTATGCTCGGAACTGCCCGAAGCCACCCATGAACAGAGATCAAAATCCTACAACTCCTGCTCAACCAGCTACTCCTAATCGAGAAAGGGCTCTTGTGTCCACTACAAGTGTAGCAGATGCAGCTGCTTCTGGAAGTCCACAGCCGCAGGGATTAGCACAAGCGCTGGTGGTGCAGCCAAATGTCAACTTTGACTGGTCTTCTGAGATTGAGCGTCTGAACATATCAGCTCCAGATAATCAAGCTGCAACTTCTAACATTGCTTTCATGACCTCAAGCGAGCATGACCCTGAGCCACAGGAAGAGACTGCTGCTGACGATTTCGCTTTCATGACTCAAATCCTGTCAGCACCTGTCAAAGGTCTCACCAAAGAAGAGGTAATTTCAGTTTTCTGCACTCCTGAATGTAGGGAACGTGTTGAGGCTTATAGAATACACAACGCTGAGCTAATTGAAGATTACAATGAAATTAAAAGGAAAAATTTCACTTTAACGAAAAATGAAAAACTTTTCAAAGAGAAAATCGAAGCTCAGCGTAAGGACATCGTTCAACTAAAGGACGATGTCAGTGTAGCTAAAGCTCAACTCATGATAGTCAAAGAAAAATTATGTGAAGTAACTAAGGAACTGGAGAATGTAAGAGATAAATACCAAATCAATCAATTAAACATCAAGAAATTCGATTCCTCCAGTAAATTGGTAAAAAATCTGTGTGATCAACAATTGGCTTACTCTAAAAAGAAAGGGTCGGGATTGGGTTACAATCAGACTCCTCCTCCATACAATAACAATTACACTTATTTGCCAATGTCTGAGGAGGAGATCTTAAACGAAAGCAAAATGACTTATGGCTCATCTAGTAAATCGTCTGTTCACAACAAACCTGTTGAGCCACAAAAGTCCTCGCCCTTAAAGTTTGTTCCTAAAGGCACAATTGATCCTAACATCTCGTTGTCATGTGCAGATGATAGCTCTGAAGTAAGATGTGATGATGTTCATGGGAGTGAACCAGTTATTATTTCAAACGTTTCTGAACCTTATTTTGAACATTATTCTGAACCAACTGAGTCTGACATTGCTTTTACTAGTTCTTTGTTTGCGTCGTTTTCTGCGTTTGTTTCGTCTTGTGAGCCTGTTGTTTTGGGCAAAACTGATAATGTTTGTGTGGATGATTTGAACAATACGTGTGGTGATGATTGTTTTTCAGCTAATGCTTGTGATGCTAACATATCAAATGTTTCAGCTTGTGATAATGTTACAGGTGCGGTCCCTAAGGATGCATTCAGTGAAACCACTGAAACTACTTCTCAAGAAAATCAAGTGTATCCTGATTCTTCTTCTGAATCTGTCTCAGTGGGTGTCCCTAATGTTGAATCTAGTGGGACCCCATTGGAAACTGTGTTAATCAATGAATCAGAGTCTGTGTCACAAGATAAATGCTCTGAGGAAATGCATGTTGATGAAACTTCCTCAGGATCAGAAAGTGAACCTGAATCAGTTTCACCCGATAAATGCATTGAGGAAGAGCATATTGTTGAAACTTCTTCTTGCTCGGAAAGTGAACCTGAATTAGTTTCAGATGATAAATGTGTTGATAAAACACATTTGGATGAAGCTAATACATGTTCAAATTCGGAATCAAGATTAAGTGAAAAGGAAAAGGGGGTTGGTAAAAAGGTGAAATCATCAGAAGAAAATTTGATTAAAGAAAAACCACAAGTCAAACATGGTCAGAAAACTAAAACGTTGAATCACACGAAATCGAACAAGCAGAGTCCTAATGTCAAAAATGTTCAAATTGTGAAACGTCAAACATGTTTTAACTGTGGCATTGCTGGTCACATTGCCAGAAATTGTGGTAAACTCCCAAGGACACCAGACAAGAAACCATCAGGGCGAAATCAGAAAGTTACGTCTAATCGATCTCAATGTTCGGAGTCTATGAAGTCTGCTTGGACTAAGACGATGAAGAACAACGATCATCATAGGACTAGACCTTCTGATCAGGATTGGAATGCAGCCAAACGCCATAATCAGAACCGACAAACAAATTTTCAGCGTAATCGGAGAAATTCTTTTGGTAACGCGTTTGAAAGTTTAAATTCTAACTGGTCAAAACAGTTTTGGAAACCTAAGGTCAATGGCATGCAATCCAATCCAATGAAGTCATATCATCAAAAGGCCGCAAACAGAAATGTTTCAAAATATCTAAACAAAGAAAATTTAGTTTGGTAGAGAGTAACGTATTTCGATGCTCAAGGAAAACCCAGATCCACTATGGGCTGGGTTCCTAAATCTAACTAATCCCGCTACTCGTGCAGGAACAGCTGTGGAGGACTACCGTGCGCCTCTGGTACATGGATAGTGGCTGTTCCAGGCACATGACAGGAGACTTATCCCAACTTGTGAATGTTAAAGAATTTAATGGTGGATATGTCTCATTTGCGGGAGGTGAATCTGGCAGAATCACTTTGAAAGGAACTGTTCAAAACGGTGTTCTCAGCTTTGAAAATGTCAATTATGTTCCAGAACTGAAGCACAATCTGTTAAGTATTTCGCAGATCTGTGATAGAGGGAATTCAGTTCATTTTACAAAGAAAGGATGTCATGTTCTTAAGCCTGGGATTGTTATTCCAGAAGACTGGTTCTTGATGACTGCTGAAAGAAAAGGAAATGCATACGTCATTGATATGAACAAGAAACCGTGTGAAGAGATCACTTGTTTATTTTCGAAGATTTCAGAGCATGATGGTCTTTTGTGGCATCGTCGACTTGGGCACGTGAATATGAAAAATCTGAATCGTCTAGCTAAAGGTCAATTGGTACGAGATCTTCCAATTAAGGATTTCATGTTGGTGGAAAAATGTGTTGCTTGCGCGAAAGGAAAGGCTCATCGAAAACCTCACAAGACTAAACCAGTACCGTCAACAAAAGCTATACTCGAACTACTTCACATGGATCTTTTTGGTCCAGTGAATGTGCTGAGTATCGGGAAGAAAGCCTACTGTCTAGTAGTAGTCGATGATTACTCTCGCTACACTTGGGTGTATTTTCTCAGTCACAAAAACGAAACTGCTGCACTGGTGAAACAGTTCATTACATTGGCTGAAAATCAAGCGAGTACTAAGGTGAAGGTTATTCGATCAGACAATGGGACAGAATTCAAGAATGTTACTTTGGATACGTTCTGCAGTGAAAAGGGAATTGATCGACAGTTCAGTGCGCCTCGCACTCCACAACAGAATGGAGTGGCTGAAAGAAGGAATCGTACTCTAATTGAGGCAGCACGTACCATGCTGGCTGATTCAAAGCTTCCTAGCTTCTTTTGGGCCGAAGCTGTTAGCACGGCTTGTTATATCCAGAATCATGCTTTAGTTAATAAACGTCACATGAAAACCCCTTATGAGATTCTGGAAGGACGTAAACCTTCGGTTTCACACTTTCGTATTTTTGGTTGTCCATGTGTATTATTACTAATGGACTCAAATGGAAAGTTTGAAGTCAAAGGTGACGAATGCTACTTTGTTGGATATGCTAAAGGCTCTGCTTATAGGGTATACAACAAAGTAACTAGGAAAGTCGTTGAGTCGTGCAACATCGAATGGCTTGAAGAGAATGCTACGGACGCTAGAGTCGGTCCAGATTGGTTATATGATTATTCTGCTCTGTTTAAATCATTTAACATTTTGTCAAGTGATGTTTCAGTTGCAGGTGAATCAGTTCCTAAACAACCATTGTCATTTGAAGATACAGAGGACGAAGCACAGATGGAAGAAAATGTGAAGCATCATACTGTTGATCCACCGGGAATGGTGTTCACGCAACATCCTACACCGACACCGATGGTCAATCAATCCCCTGAAGGTGCATCAACCAGTGACACTGCAATGTTTCCTGATCCAATTCCTGAGGATTGTACTGTCACTTCACCTGTAGTTCACACTACAAGTGTACCTGATGAGGGGGAGAGTAGTAACACCACCACTGAAGAGGAGATTGTACCTGATTTGGCCATACCTACGAGTGTTCAACGCAATCACCCAATCGAGAATGTGATTGGTCCTGTAAATGCAGGAATTTTGACCAGGAGTCAAACAGGAACCATTAACACTTGCTTATATTCTTGTTATCTTTCTCAAATCGAACCTAAAACTATTGATATAGCTTTGCAGGAACCTGGCTGGGTAGATGCTATGCACGAAGAACTGAACCAGTTTGAAAGACTTGGAGTATGGAAGCTCGTCAAGTTGCCAACAGGAAAACGTAAGCTTGGAACTAGATGGGTATTTCGAAACAAGCAGGATTCTGCAGGAGTCATCGTTCGAAA
>JARYGA010060992.1:0-33722 GCA_030545235.1 Helianthus tuberosus
GATTAAAAATGTAGCAAGAGAGTCTTTGACTCTTTAGGGGTAAAATCGTCCTTTTTTGTGTTTTTATAGTTTTTACGTAATTTAGGTGTGTTTAGGTAGTTTCCGTTAGTTTGTTTAAGTTTCATACGTGCCGGGCGAAGGTTCTACGTTGAAATATTGTTTAATCAGTTGGTGTGTCGAAAAAATGGCGAAAAACGGCCAAAACAGTTGCTGGAAATGGCTTCTGCGGAAAATTATGATCTGCAGCTGTTGCACGGTCGTTCCACGTGTCGCACGACCGTGCGTTTCTGAGGCCAGAACGGTGAGTCGCACCCCCGGTGCATCTCCGAGAACAGTTGTCTGGGTTTGAGCGATGTCGCTGACGCACGACCGTGCTATAGGTCGAACGACCGTGCGTCAGGCTGAGGGCATTTTTGTCATTTGGTACTATAAATACCCTCATCTGCAGCCCCCATTCACAATTTGCGAAACCCTAGTCGCACCAAGCTGTTCCAGACCGTTTTTACTTCAAATCGCACGGTTCTTCGCACGATTTCACACCCTACTTCGCACGGTACGTTCCTTGTTGTAGATTATCTGTTTCTTCGCTTTCTAGGTTAGATTTCTTCCGATTCTTCAAGGCATCTTAGGGTTCTCTTCATAAATACAAATGAAACCCTAACCCTTGTTTAAATCTTGCATATCGTGACACCCGGTTGACTTTCAGACCCCTGTTGGTCAAAACTTGTTGAAATTTTGCAAAAATCAGGCTGTTCAAGGTACGGGGGTCGAAATCTGCAGAAACTGCGTCGCATGGACGTTCCTTGTATGGAACGGTCGTGCCATGCCGACTGATTCATGATATCTGCTAGTTGGTCGGTGTTGCATGGTGGTGCCGTTCATCGCACGCCGTGCAGTTCCGACAGATTTGGGCAACTGGTGTTGGCTATCGGTGACGCACGACCGTGCATCTCGTCGCACGACCGTGCCATAGGCCCAGATCAGATTCAGAGACTCTTCATAACTATCTGCTCGGCTGTTTTTGATTCAAATTTTTCCTGTTTCCATCTTTCTAATGTTATTCCTCATACAGATGGACCACCCTTTCCTTCAATTCGACCCCAATAATGAGCGAGAAGCACTTTGCATTCCGAGATGCGACGCCTTATGGGCAAGGCGGGGGCAATTCGGAGTCCCCCGATGGCTGGATTGGGAAGTCTTGAGAGAGCTGAATCAGTATGATAGACTGGATGACATGATCAGTATCCCGCTTGCAAATCTGGTTAGTATCAACCGACCCGTCTACCGTGAGCTGACAATAGAGTTCTTTTCTACTTACGCCTATGAAAAGCCGGTTGCACATAGAAAACCCAAATTCCGCCACAAGGAGCGGATAGTTTTCAGATTGGGTAGAAAATGGAATACTTGGTCGGTGGGGCGTTTGGGTAGAAGGCTCGGGATCTATACAAGGGAAGACATGGATGATACCGATGTCTTCACAGATCAGTTCACCTTCCCTTCTGATGTAGCACGGGATGCATTTTGGGCTGAAAACGCTATTGGGGACCCCTACAACCCGAGGATGTCGAAGGCTTCACGACTGAGAGACCCTTTGGTGCGACTGATGCACCATGTGTTTAGCCACACAATTTGCGGGCGCATGGACAGTCTTGGAAACTGTCCCACACCAGATTTGATCTTTCTCTATGCGCTGGTTACGGGAGCAAATATCAACCTAGCCGCAAGAATGGCTGAATACTTCGTGAAGTGCTCGGGGCGGACTCCGAACAGTGAGATACACGGCGGTCAGTATGTGACCGAATTAGCCTACAACTTAGGCTTGATGACTGAGGAGGTGCTTCAGAGTCTCACTCTGATAACCGAGGGGGTTTTTGTTGATATCAGGTCACTGAAGGCGATGGGTTTGATTGTGGAAACTGATAGGGGGGATAGGTTGAAAAGGTTGAACAACGAGGTCTGGGACCCGTTGCCTCCAGCTGTGGAGGAACATGAGGATGAGGATATGCACGATCAGGAGCATCCGGAGCAGCAGCACCAGCACCAGCCACAGACGCCACCACATTCACCGCAGCACCATGCATTCCACCAGCATCAGGACTGGCCCGAGTTCTATCAGCAGTTCCAGCAGATGCAGGTTAACCAGGATCAGATCAGGGTTAACCAGGAACAGCATGGGGTTTATATTGACAAGATCCGGTCTAGACAGGACGAGATTAGGGCCGCTCAGGATCAACTTCGGGCAAACCAGGATAGTTTATATCAGGGAGTAAGTGCTGGGTTTTCATATCTGTTTGGGGAGATGCATCATGCATATCCCGACTACTTTCAGCAGCCTCCACAGTTCCCACCATGGAACCCACCTGGTTACGGAGATGCGGGTCCGTCCTTTACTAGAGACGATGATGGTGATGACGCGTAGGAGTCGGTGGTATTGATTGTTGTTGGTTGTTTTTATTTCAGTACTTTGTTTATTTTGGGTGTTTATTTTGACTGTTATTTCAAACACCCCGGCTATGTACTCTTTTATTTTCTGACACTTTCGTTTGTTTACTTTATTTGGTATTGGGATTTCTAGTATTTCTACTTATGCACATTATGGTTTCTTTGTGATTTTTCTGTTTCTGTTCTGTTTTGGTGCACATGTGACATACTTGCAGGTTTTGACTATAAAATCTTGGACCGGAGCACGTGACAGATACAGCTTCGGAAGTCTCGTGGCATCAACATCATCTTGAGGGGAGTACTATTATCCTTTTCTCTATATTTTGGGTCTCGCATTGGGGACAATGCGAAGTTCAAGTGTGGGGAGGGGGTTAACTTTGTTTGTCCTCATTATAAAAAAAACAGAAAATCAGAAAAATCATTCAAAAATACCTGTATTTTGTATATATTTTAGTAAATAAACCGGTTGGTTGTGTTTTAGAAAGCTTCGGACTTGATAAAAACTCGACAAGCAAAATATTTTTGAAAAAGGAAACCAGAAAGCGTGACAAACAAAGAAAGACTTACATGATAGTTTTCACACTTTTACCCATTCCTTCCATTACGTGAGCACATTTGAGCCTTGATATTGTTATATATTTGTTCATTTCGGATATAGGAGTGAGCCGGATGTTATGTGTAATTTAGAACTTGTCACTAGTATGCTTGTTAAGACCATGAACGTGCGGATTTGTGTAAAAGTGATAGAGGCACTTAGATTACCCTTTGTTGTAAACCTTGTTCTTTGTGTTGTGCTTCCCACCTTACATTACCCTTTAGGATTAACCATGTCGAGCCTTCCCGTTTACCTTTGTTTACCCACATTATCGCCCACTTAGCCAAATTTAGCCTTTTTATGTTTTAAACCTTTTTAGTGTTAAAACTCGGTCAAAATAATCGTTTAACTAGCGTTTGTTGTAGTTTATTGTTTATTTATATAGTTCCTATACAAAAAAAAAACAGAAAATAAAACACCCTAAAATAGGGTGAAGTCGACGAAAATCGAGCAATTTTGAATGCTTAAATGTTAAAATATCGTTGATTAGCTCGATTGCGCAATAGTCGCCTTTTTAAGGCATTTGTATGTATAGTTGTATTGTTTGTTGCTAGTTAAACGCTACTACCGAGTTTTAACCATTTTCGCCACTTTAAAATATCCATTTCCATACCCTTCGCCCAAGCCTAACGTTACAACCCGTAAAGACCTCTTGATTTACACTTTGTCGCATGTTAGTTGGTGGAGACGAGATCTTATGACAAGCTTATGATATTACACATTTCATTGACGAGGCGTTGAGTGTTTGCACGTACACATTTTATGTATGTTTCGTAAATAAAACCGAGTGTGTGTGAACATTGTGAGTTGTGTGAAGATTAACATGTTGGGTCAATTAAATGTGAAGTCACGGCTTTTTGGTTGTCGCTATATATTTGCATATGCTTGTTTGGTTTGAGTCTATTGATGTTGTCTTTCGAAAAACCGGCTAACCGTTTGTAGTAGTTTCAATAAAATATTGTGTAAATTATCGTTATTTTTTTATTCTATCTTTTATTGCATTTTAGTTTAGCTTGCTTGAGGACAAGCAAGGTTCAAGTGTGGGGAGATTTGATATTCGCTAATTTACACATATTTTAGTCCCCCGTTTTACCCCTATTTTATGCGTTTTCGGCCGTAAAACCGTCATTCGGATGCTTAATCATCTACACTTTTGTTTACAGGCCTAAAACAGCATACCAGACAAGTTGATAGCGAAAACGAGGACTTTCCGGACAAAACGACGAAGCTGCGAACATTCTGTTCAGAAAACTGACCTGGGCGTGTGGAACGGTCGTGCGACCTGATGCACGACCGTGCATCTCCGACAAAACCAACTTGGTACGGCAATGAACGACCAGTGCGACTAGGCGTGCAAGGCACACAAGGCCAGCCCGGTGACGCACGGTCGTGCATAATTTGCACCCCGTGCGGATACGATGATCAGCCAAAACCTCGGTGATGAACGACCAGTGCAGCAGCTCGTGCAACAAGATCCCGGAATGGAACGGTCGTGCGATGAGAAGAACGACCGTGCGTGACCTACGATTGGTCAAGATTTGTGACGTCATGCAGTATGGCACACCATCCCTCCAATAATTCAAAAAGTGAACGGTCGTGCAACAGGACGCACGACAGTGCGACATCGAAAAAATATAAAAAACTTGCAGAAACATTCTGCTCGGAACGCTGGACATTTTGGAAGCAATTCAGGCGATTTTCAGGCTCCGGAGGCTTCTGCTTTCACCCGGATTCATGCCACATTGTGCCGATTAGCTTCATTATCTTCCAGATTCTTAATCTTATTCTTGTTTATGGTTTGGTTTTCTAATCTTTCCGTGATTTTGTTAAACTTTCAAGCATTTAAATTAATGTTTATGTATTATTGTAGCCTTTGGGCAAAAACACAACAATCCCTTGCCTGATTATAACCATTAGTGTGTTAATCTTTGTTTGTAATGACATTTGGAAGTATTTTCTATGTTAATCTTTGATGATTAGTTTACAACCTTATTATTGATATTGATTTCTTGATTATAAGTAATTGTGTTGGATGATTGGTATTTGGTTAGTTAAGATAGTTGAAAAATGAAGCTTAATTAATCTTGTATTAGTAAACTTTGAACTTGGTTAACTAGTTTAGCTTGGTTTAAATGTGTGCATCATGATACTAGAAATGGTTAGTGATTTAATAAAATGTAATTATTGTTAATCAAGAGAGCTTGCCGTCACGTAAGGACCTTAACGGGTTAGATGGTGTCATTATAAATTCTTGCCATGATTTGTTAGCTTAGTTAGTAGTTTAGGCCAAAATTGCTATCTTGGTGAATTATTGTGCAAGATTTGTAAAATGAACTCGGTTGTGATTTAATCTAGTTTATGCTTGTCTCGGTGGTTGCATTGTGTTTATCGGTGTTGCTTTCCTTGAATAAGTGCGGTTAGAAAACTCCAAACGGATGACTAACTCATTTTTAAGAGATTTTCATAGACATTTATCAATTGCACGTTAAAGAACAATTTTAGGTGGTTAAAGTGTGTTTATCGTTTTAACTTTCCGAATGATTGTCATGTTAGGATTCCCGAAAGGGATACTAATTGTCTTAAAATGGAGAATTGATCGAATGCTTCTAGTGTCAAAACTGACTTAGTTAACATGCTTTGGTTGTGTATTAAGCAAGGCTATTTATCTATTTTCTATTATGTTTTTATATGTATTTGTTTATGCTTACTTTAGTTTAATTAAAATCAAACAAACCTATGTTTTTACCGGTAGTTTAGTGACAAAGGTCTAGTATTATTTCTCCGCCCATTTCCTTGGATCGATACTTGGTTCTTACCGATACTTTACTACATATATGACGGGGTACACTTGCCTCTTTCGTGTGTGTTTTGATGTAGAAGTAATAATCACTTTTATAAATTTAAAACCGAATCGTGTGTAATTTCATTGCAAAATTATGTATATATCCGCACACGTCACGTCCCCTATTGATTGTGGTGGGCTTGGTATTAGGAGCCTTGACTCAATTAACATTTCTCTTCTTTTGAAATGGGCTTGGAGATTTAAATATGAGAAAGGAAACCTTTGGGTCAATGTCATTTCCGCGATTCACTATGATCGGAGAAGGTTAGATTTTCTTCCGGTTAAGGCGACGTTAGGGGGAGTTTGGGGAAAAATTGCTAAGCTTGCTTCGACGCCCTTAATGTCCGGTGATTCGATTAAGAATTTGATGCGGGGGAGTGTTGGAAATGGGTCGGATATGTTGTTTTGGCTCGACCCGTGGTTGTGTAATGTTCCATTAAAAGATTGCTTTCCTAATCTTTTTCGGCTGGAAAAAGACAAGGAGTGTGTTGTCCGAAATAGGATAGTGCGTTCGATTACAAATCCGAAAGCTAAATGGGACTGGAAGCAGCCACCGGACTCTAACATCGAGCTTGCGGAATGGATGGATTTAGATTCGAAGCTTCGGGATATCGTCTTGACTGAAAGTAAAGATAAGTGGTTGTGGTTGGGTGACGACATTGGGGAGTTTAGTGTCGGTTTGGTTAAACGTATTTTGGATAAAAATAGAGATTTCAGCTCGAGGTATGTTTGGGAATGGAGCAGCTGGGTTCCGTTAAAATGCAACCTTTTTGCATGGAGGGCCGAAATGGAAAGACTTCCTACCAAGGTTGAGCTCCGTAAGCGAAATATCCCTCTTGTGGATGACTTTTGTCCGATGTGCGGTTCCGATATGGAGTCAGCCACCCACCTCTTTACAGCTTGCATTTTCGCATCGAAGGTGTGGTCGATGATTACTCGGTGGTGCAAAGTTCCGGAGTTGGTTGCTTTTTCGGTTAGAGACATCTTGGAGTTCCACAACTTTTGTGGTCTAAAGGGTAGGATGCTGGTTGCTTTTAAAGGCATTGCGTTAATCACGTGCTGGCAAATATGGAAGGCTAGGAACGAGCTAATTTTTTCGAATATTAATAGGAAGGAGGAGGAAATTGTTAGTATGATTAAATCTATTGGGTTTCTTTGGTTTAAGAACAGGTCCAAATTTAAAGATGTAACGTGGGACGATTGGTGTAAATTTGTATAGTCGTTTTGGCCGCCTGTTTTTTTGGGCTGTGCTGGTGTTTAATGAAGTTTTCCTTAAAAAAAACGGCTCTTTGAGGGTTTGAAAGAGTCAATGACCCCGCTGCTTGGCTCTAGTTTTGTACGTGGAGGATTGTGATTGGGTTAAATGGTATCACGCCAATCACGATTTTTTTTGCTTTTTTTAGTTAAACATGACTCGCTTCATTTAGTTAGGGCATGTTTGGCAAAGCTTATTTTAACAACTTATTGACTTATTTACTTTTTGAAAAGTTAAAAGGTGTTTGGGTTAGCTTATTATGTGAGGGGGAAAAGTAAATAAGTCACTCCATCCTGACTTATTTACTTTTCCAAAAAGTCAATAAGTTATAAGTTGCTCCAAAATAAGCTTAGCCAAACATGCCCTTAAACATGACTCGCTGGTTCCAGGTCGTCGGTCTAATTCAGCGATAGGGCTGATCATTGGGTTTGGTCTCCCAATGCGGACGGTATCTTCTCCGTGAAATCGATGCGGAATCTCCTGGAACCACCAGGTCCTTCCTTAGATATCGATACTGTACTCTGGAACAAGTGGCTCCCTAAAAAGGTGAACGTGTTTTGGTGGCGTCTCCGACTTGGGAGGTTACCCACGAGAACGGCTCTTATTAGAAGAGGCATTGGTGTGAACAACTCTTTGTGTCCACTTTGTAACGAGGGCGAAGAGACTTTGGATCATCTTATGACATCATGCTTTGTGGCGTCGGTCGTATGGCAAAGAATATCTTCTTGGTGTCGTATCCCGCAGGTGTTCGCATTCTCTACACTGGATATTGTCAATATGCATATTCATGTAGGCGGTTCAGAGGTTAAAAAACAAGCCATCCACGCTGTATTCATGTTGGCATGCTGGCTTATTTGGAAATCAAGGAACGAGGTGATCTTCAGATCCAAAAGGGTAGTTATCGAGCATATTTTAGACGAGCTGCGTTTGGTCGGATTCCTATGGATCAAAAATCGTTCAAATGTCGTTAATCTAGAATGGGATAAATGGTTAGACTTTAGTTTCTGTGTATAGTTGCTGATTTAATTGGTTGTAGTCCTTTGGCTGTTTTTCTTTGGGTGTTTATAAAAGGTTTTCCTTTCAAAAAAAAAAATGACTCGCTTCATTTGTGTTTCTTTGGGAATGTTTGGTGTTAGGGTAGCCGGTATCGTTTCGGTGAACTATTCGGGGAATCGTGTTTACTGACCGGTGAACTGTTGCCGGCGGGGAGGAGGAGAGAAGTGGCGTGGGCGGTGAGTATTCATCAAAGGTGAAGAAGAGGGAGGGAGGGAGAGACTGAATGGTGGGTGGGCCCTAACCCCTTTCAACCAATCACTAGTTTATCTTTTTCTTTAAAAAAATGTTTACCATTCTCCATGTGTTTTACCATTGCCAGTACTTGAGTCCAAAATGGGGAGTAAGGACTTGACGTGACATGATATTATTGGCTAGAAAATTGTTTAAACACTCCCCCTTAGGTGACCACTCCCTCCACCCTTAGTTTTGTCAAAAGCACCAGCACAAGACCCGATAGGAGTAGGCTAGGGCCACCTCGGCCACAACGGATTTCGGTTATACATTCGTCACAATCGATTTCGGTTATAGCGTCTCCAATAGGAGTGAGGTTAACGGAGATTGAGCACTTTTGTCTGTTACATTCAAAATAATTATTTTTATGTAACTAGACCTCTGACGTTTCATTTTTGTTGTTATTTCCAACCAAATTACTTACTAACTTAGTTAAAAAAAAGTTAGTTAACTCAGGGATGATTTTGGGAATTTACGCTTTTATTTATTTGTTTTACCCGATGAATACGATGAGTATTTATGTATGGCCAAGAGGATGTCGTGTGAATATCTTCAATAGTTTTGTAATGGCGTGATTAGATTATACGGCAAATAGTTTTTATGAAGACTGACAAGTTATGACATTGCATGCTTGTACTAAGCACACAAAGAAACAAATCACCTTCGAGGTATGATCGGTAGCTAGGGGTGTGCATGGGTCGGTTTGGTTCGGTCTTTGCCATTAACCAACACCATAACCGCTAGCTTCGGATGGAAGTCCTTAACCATAACCATAACCGAATTTCGGTTACGGTTAATCGGTTATGAAGTCGGTTATGGTTCGGATTTGGTTAATGTTGGTTAAGTAGCCAATTAAAGTTTTAAATAAATAGGTGTGCACGGTTTGAACTTACCTTGGGCCTTTTTCATAACACAACCAAGATTACATTTTTTTGTTAACCTATCGATGTAGGATTCATTATAATAAGTTAAATCCCAACAAAAAATCTACTTAAATGTTCGATGTGGAACCTTTGAATTTTCTAATGTTATACGAAAAATGCATATGATCATAACTCCTCAATTCTTTATCAAAATAAAAGGCATCTACATAAAGATCATCTTGTTACTAACATACTTTTACCTTAGTAAAAAAAAAAAAAAAAAAAACTCTATCGGTTTGATTCAGTTATATCGGTTAATCAAAGCTTCATAACCATAATCAATTGGTCAGTTAATCAAAGCTTCATAACCATAACCATTGGTTATGTCGATTAGTTCGGTTATTAGTTATGGTTGTTAATTTGCTCACCCCTATCGGTAGCATTGACTGTATACATATTAATCGTAGAACGAGTCCTTAGGAGTTGCGAGGACAATATACGAATAGTGATCACCAATACCCTACGATCATGCTAGAAGCGGTTTCGTAACAAGATTTGTGATTTTTGGATGTTTTTTTTTTGGTCCGATCGGATCGGATCACTAAACAACATCAATGTTCTCCAACAATCTTCGATTTTTCTCACCCAACGAAATGGAATCGGGCCAATTGTCCATTTCAATTAAATGAACACCTTTAAAATGTGGATACTCTCTTACTGATGGGATCTACCCTACATGGTCAATGTTTGTGAAAGCGTTACATTATCTGACCGATTCGAAGGAAAAGAAATTCAAAAAGGCACCATAGGCGATAATAAAGGATGTGGAGCAGTCGTTTGGTATATACTAAAGGGGAAATGGGTATACTTTATCGATCATTGCAGGCTATGACTGTAGATAAGAATAGTAGTGTTTTATATGCGTGCATAATATTACACAACATTATCTTGAAGGGCGACGAAAATGTAACATCACTGTCTCCATAAGAGATCCCCCGTCGAGCTAGTTTTTGACGAAAAACGTCCTTGCAGAGCCGCAAAATGAAGACATATTTCCGGCTTCAATATGATTTTTTGGAAAACATTGCATCTCTAGATATCTACCCAAAATCAATCATGAACAAACTCTCAAAATTCCCAAAAATGCACTCCCCCATTGACCAAACGTTGACATCTCCATGGAAGAAATCTTCATCCACACGTAGCCCCAAACCCCTGTACAATACACCCTTTGAATTTCACTCAAATCCCAATTCACCCTCACTACAAACTTTTCCCCAAAGTCAATTCAAAAACCCCATTACTCAATTCTCAAAACTGTTTTGTCTTCAACTGCATCATCGGCCATAAAAAAGGTTCGTTCTTGCTGTTCATTTGGTCTGAAAATCGGTTCCTCTAGGTTTATTACATCGATTCGAACATGGGTTTTGTTTGCATCAGAATCTTTGTTGATTTATGGGTTGTTTTTCTTGTATTAGGGTTACTAATCTATCTTTTTTGTCGCTGATTGGTAAAAAAGAATGTATTTTTATCATAAATTCCCCCTTTTAAGACATGGGTATTGCTTTATATCATAAATATTTTTTAGGTTATTATGTTAATTTTGTGTGTTTCTGGTTATTAGGGGATTTGAATTTTCCAGTGTTAACTGCTTTAACTTTTTCTTGTTTATTGATTTGTATCATAATCTGTTACATAATTCTTTAAATTGTCTTTATCTTTTTGGCAATTAAAGCTTTGGATTGTTCTGATTATGGTATTACTTAATTGTCCAATTTTAGGTTTTTTTTTTAAGAACTCAAGTTATTAAATTTGGGGATAATGATAATGTCACATATGGAATCAAATGATCAAAGATGGCCAAATGTAAGATTGGGGGAACTAGGAGATATATCTGCTGCTTTTAATAATGGATTTTCTGATATGATGATGAACAACTTATGGGTGTACGATTTTAACGTACTCGAGGAATCACAAAACCATCAACTTTCTGGATTCCCAGCTCAAGAATCATCCGAGTATACAGTTTCCAATCCTGCGTTATCTTCTTCGAGGATTTTGGTTGACGTGAAGCAAAACAGGGAGAATGATGATCCAAACTTCATGAAAATAACAGAAAAGGTCGAATGTAAAGTGACCCAAAAGAGCGTAAAAGGCCCGCAAAGCGGACCATCTTTGAAGGCCCGGTTGATAATCAAGGGTCTGCTAAGAGCGAAAGACCCCTGAGAGAACATGATGGCAGTAAACCGGTTTTCAAGAAGCAAAAGGGTGGAAGTCTTGAAAACAATGATCTCGTTTCGGGATTCGTTAGTGTGAATAGCGTTGGTAGATGGTTAGAAGATGTGGGGTTTGGTAGATATGCAGGTGTGTTTGAAATGCATGAGGTCGATGAAGAAGCATTGCGGTTGCTTACTATTGATGATTTGACGGAAATGGGTGTTCTTGCTGTTGGGACTAGAAGGAAACTGTATGCTGCAATATGTCAACTTAACGGGAAGTGAAGGAAAAACCGGACATGATAATGTAAGTAGTGTGGTTTTTCGGCATGTATTTTGTACACTCACTTTCTTGTTTTTGACCTGCTGATAGTTGTGTTTTTAGATAACAATAGATGTGATGATAAGTTGTGTTCTTTATTGTTGGGAGTGGCCATTTAATTGAAAGGCCAATATGCGATAAAGATGTTGAGCAAAAAGAAGGTTGTTTCAAATAATTTGAAAATAAAAAATCCAAAACAAACAACCATGATATTTGATGGTTTACATGATAAATTGAAGATTAATAGGTGATAAGAAACAGATATAATAACATATATTTACCTTTTATAAAGATGTATTGTTGTTAAACACGATAAGAAAACAATTACATATTTATGATATAGAACTAATATTATTAGGAGAATGGGTAGATTACATAAATATTTTTAAGTAGTACTACCAAATATTTATGTAACACATTTGAGATAGATCGTTCCATGGATCACCCGAGTGGTTCCGACGACTATAGTGGTCTTTGCCATTTCGTATACTTCTTGAATTCGTGAAGGATGGATTCAAACCGGTGGTGCAACTCCAAAGGAGCCTCAACCCCAACATGCAAGACGTAGTTAAGAAGGAGGTCTTTAAACTCCTAGATGCCGGGATGATATATCCCATTTCTGATTCACCTTGGGTGAGTCCCACTCAGGTTGTTCCTAAAAAGGGAGGGATGACCGTTGTCATGAATGCAAAGAACGATCCCTTCTCGTACGGTCACGGGTTGGCGCGTGTGCATCGACTACTGCAAGTTGAATGATGCCACCCGTAAAGACCACTTTCCATTACCCTTCATCGATCAAATGTTGGAGCGCCTAGCGGGTCAACAATTCTATTGTTTTCTCGATGGCTTTTCTGGGTACTTCCAGATCCCCATAGCACCGGAGGATCAGGATAAGACCACATTTACATGCCCCTATGGCACCTATGCATACCGACGCATGCCATTTGGGCTATGTAACGCTCCAGCTACCTTTCAGCGGTGCATGGTTGCTATATTTCAGGACATGATAGAGACATCCATGGAGGTTTTTATGGATGATTTTTCGGTGTATGGCAATTATTTCGATGAGTGTTTGAAAATCTCGAGAGGATGTTGAAGAGATGTGTCGAGACCAAGTTGATGCTAAACTGGGAGAAGTGTCACTTTATGGTGACCGAAGGCATTGTGTTAGGACACAAAATCTCTAGAGAGGGTATTGAGGTAGATCGTGCGAAAATCGATACCATTAGTAGGTTACCCCCACCCACGAGTGTGAAGTCGATTAGAAGTTTTCTAGGGCATGCGGGCTTTTATAGACGCTTTATTAGGGATTTCTCAAAAATTACTCGCCCCATGACCCGTTTGCTAGAGAAAGATGTTCCATTCGTCTTTGACGAGGAGTGTCTTAAAGCCTTCAACTTTTTGAAGGCACAGCTTGTGAGTGCACCTATTCTTATCTCGCCTGACTGGAGCTTGCCGTTTGAGCTCATGTGCGATGCGAGTGACTAAGCCGTTGGAGCGGTACTAGGACAAAGAAAGGACAAGCACTTCCACCCTATATACTACAAGGGCAAGACATTAAATGATGCTCAAGAGAACTATACCACCACGGAAAAAGAGCTCTTAGCCGTAGTATTTGCTTTCGACAAATTCCGCTCATACCTTGTTCTACCCAAGACCATAGTTTTCACCGATCATTCCGCGTTGCGGTTTCTTTTTCAAAAGAAAGACGCTAAACCACGACTTATTCGGTGGATTCTTTTGCTTAGCGAATTTGATATTGAGATTAGGGACAAGAGAGGGGCCGAAAACGTGGCGGCCGACCATTTATCACGTCTAGAGGACCCCAAGAGGGAAGAGATTCGTGAGGAGGAGATTGGAGATACATTCCCTCACGAGTCGATCGAGTTTGTTGAGGCCGAAAAAGAGGGATTGCCATGGTTTTGCGACTTAGCGAATTATCTTTCTAGTGGCAACATTGTGAGAGGGATGACCACACAACAAAGGAAGAGATTCCTTAGTGAGCCAAGAAAGTATGTGTGGGATGATCCTTTTCTCTTTCGAATATGGGGAGATAGGATTCTTAGACGTGTGTCGAGAGAAGAAGGTTGGAATATAATTAAACATGTGCATGAAGGCCTCACGGGAGGACATCATGGTGCACACACCACCGCCCAAAAGGTATTCGATTGTGGTTTCTATTGGCCTAGCGTACTTAGTGATGCCGTTGAGTTTGTGAAGACATGTGATGCATGTCAACGAACCGGCAATATTTCCGCCAAAGATGAGATGCCTCAAAACCCTATCCAAGTTATGGAGGTTTTTGACGTTTGGGGCATCGATTTCCCAAACTCCAAAGGTAACCGTTACATACTCGTGGCAATTGACTACGTGTCTAAGTGGGTAGAGGCTCAAGCTCTTCCTACTAATGAAGCCCGGGTGGTGTTGAGCTTTCTCAAGAAACTCTTTGCCCGATTCGGTACACCTAAAGCCTTAATTAGTGACAGTGGTACTCATTTCTGCAACGCATTGATGGAGAAATTGCTTGCACGCTACAGTGTCACTCATCGTTTGTCTACCGCATACCACCCGCAAACGAGTGGTCAAGTGGAGAATGCAAATCGCGGTATTAAACGAATCTTAGAGAAAACAGTGGGTAAGAATAGGAAGGACTAGTCCGACAAGCTAGATGATGCATTGTGGGCATTTAGAACCGCCTACAAGACGCATTTAGGGACTACACCGTTTATGATCGTCTATGGAAAAGCTTGTCACCTTCCCGTATAGTTGGAGCATAGAGCGCTTTGGGCATTGAAAACCGTTAATCTTGACATGACCGAAGCCGCTAGGAAGCGTTACTTCCAAATCCATGAGCTTGAAGAGCTTAGGGATGCGGCATATGCTAGATCGTGGAGCCTTAAAGAGAAAACGAAAGCTTCACATGATAGGATGTTAAGAAAAGTGAAGGAGTTTAGCAAAGGTGATAAAGTGCTTCTTTATAACTCAAGATTGAAGTTGTTTGCGGGGAAGTTGAAATCAAAGTGGTCGGGACCGTATATGGTCCATTGCGTGTTTCCGTATGGAGCGGCGGAGATCATGAATAAGACGGATGGCCGAAGTTGGAAGGTGAATGGACATCGTTTGAAACATTACATTGGAGGAGAAATAGACAAGAACGAGAGGGAGGAAACTCGTCTCGTAACACCATCAAATGCTGCCAATTAGTGTTTTGGGATGAAATCCCAAGTGTAGACTTTGTACCATTTGTAATTTCGTTAATTTTTCGTATTTTCGTAGTTTGCCGTGTCTTGGTTTCGTGTGTTTGAGTATTTTTGCAAGAATTATACCGTCGAGGAGCTGATTTTGCAAGGAAAACGACATTCCAGGTAAGTCCCATACTTAGAAAAAATTTTGGATGGTTTGGGGAAGGTTTGGAAAAAGTTAGAAAATTTTCTAAGGCATGAAACTTATTTTTTTACGCAACATTCTGTGAAAAAAACGCCGTCGCGTCGCGCCACCATAAACTACTCCACTCGTGGCGTCGCGCGACCCCTAGGGTCAGACATCCGTGTTGAACCCTGCCGTGGCGTCACGCCACACCTCTTGAGCCATACCTTCACGTAACGCGACCCCATAACCTGAACTCTCAGTCTGAACTGACCCGTGGCGCTATGCCACAACTCCCCTAATTCGCCATAGCGACGGCGTCCCAATTCGATTAAAACCTATCTTTTCATCAGTCTTCCTCAAAAACCCAAACAAACCCTTTTCTCCTATCTCCATCGCCGAACACACCACAACCCACCATATCTCCATCATTCCTCAACCGTTTCCCACCATTCAACCTCCCCTGTGATCGGTTTTCGACACCGAACAAAACCCACTAACAATTTTCACCATCTACCCGCTGATTTGCTCGGTTCGGGACACCATCTTTCACGAAAAATCTTACATTTTTCTTGCAAAATCGACACCTCAGGTATGTTTCTTGCAAAAAATCCTTGTACTTTGAGTCGAATATTTTTGTATAGCTTAGATTAATGATAATTTTAGGATTTATCTTTGTTGCATCAAGTCTGTCGTCATGTTAATGATAGAGGTGGTTGCGGATGGATTTGGGTTGGGTATTTTAGCAGAATTATCGATTGCGGATGGTTCAGGTTGGGACTTGATGTTAAAGTTTTACTTCATCATAGTCTAGGGTTAACCAACATTGAGTGTGGGGATCAAGTGTGGGTAATTTTTGATATAAGAATCGGACTTATTCACTATTTTCACCCGTTTCACTGATGCGTTACTAAAATATTCAACTTTAAGTCGGTTAACACTCAATTTTGGTTTGGTTTGTGGTTTGATTTCGGTATGTAGATGTTTGTCGGGTTGGTCTTGGAGCTTGATATGCTGAATTTATTGATTGGTATGGGGCATTGACGCGTAAAGCTCCAATCTTGCACATTACAAACGGAATTTTGCAAAACGAAGAACCCTCCTTTAATTAGGCGGACTTTTTCAATCGCTAAAATTTTTGTTTTAAACTACAACGTCACTAAATTTAAGCAAGGTTAGACGTCAATGTCGGTTTGGTAGGCACTAGAGTTTACTTGAGGGCAAGTAAAGTGCCGAGGGGGGTAGTGTACATTGAGTCAAAGTTTAGCGTCTTTGTGTCATTTTTAGTTAGTTTTAGTATAATTCGAGTCATAGTAGTTTGTTTTGGGTTTACTTGCGTGTACAAGTGATTTAGGCTCGCCCGTACTCAATCTCCATTCGGGCTAGTTTAACTATCACTTAGCAATTGTAAAAGGTAACCCGCGTATTTCAGAATTAGCCGCGAATGAAATGCTATACGGCTATTCTTTCGTTTTATCGTTAAAAAATAAAAAAAAATCAAAAAATTCAAAAAATTTAAAAAATGCAAAAATACCAAAAATAGTTTGTTATTACTAATGGTTTGCCTGTTTTGCCTTGATTGTATTTGTTTTGCAAACATGGCTAGTAGTTCTCGTAGAGGCAGGTCCAGAAAGACAGGTGCGGGTCAATCAGCACCGCAGCACGATCCGATACCCCAAGATGATCCACAGGGTACCCCGATCATTCAGATAGCTGTCGATGATCCGAAGTTAAGAAAAATCGAGTACCAAAGGAGTTATAATTTTATCCCAGATCAGAAGATGCATAGAGCCGATCACCCGATACTGAAGTTTGAGCCAAGTACACCGGAATGGAACAAGTATGATAAACTGAAAAATACTGATCTACTTCAGCACAGGGTGATAGATTGGACATGGCTATAGGAGATAGGTTCGCTGCAGGAAGTGCGGGATCTTTTGGGTCCTAAGCTTTCTGACGCGTTGGAGTGCACGCAGCCTCAGTATGAGAAGTTAGTACTTGAGTTTCATAGCACTTGGAGGCACAAGGAGGGGAAGTTTGATCAGGACACGGCTGTGTCATTTAGTCTCGGGAGGCAGGTGTTTGAGATGAACATGGCGAGGTTTTCCATAATGTCGGGTTTCTATACTGAGGAGGAAGTGAGGAGGCCTGAGTTTGTCACTAGTTTGAGGGGTGCGTATACTACGAATAGGGATCATAGTGTTGGTGCTGCTAAGTTACAGAATTTCTGGAGGACGATTTCTGACCACCCGTTTGCGGTTACGAACCTGATCACTTCGGTTCGTAACCCGATTTATAGGTACATTTTGAAGATTTTGTCTACTACACTGGTGGGTCGGAAATCAGGAGAGAACAAGGCAAATTGGATAGAGTTGTTTTGTTGATGTGTAGAGTGGAGAATAGGGAAATGAATCTGGCTACGGTCTTAGCAGATTCTTTTAGTAGAGGACGCCGAGGTGGTCCTAGGGCTGGTTTGGATATGGGCCCCTACGTTACCCGGATTGCACGGAACTTGGGGGTGTTTGAAAGGTATGTTCCCCAGTTTCTACATGAGGGACCCAAGACGATGACATTTGGGTTGAAGGAGCTACAACAAGCTGGGATAGTGTCATGGGCTGAGCCCTACGGCTGGGAGCCGATTAGGCAGGGCCCACAGGTGCAGCCACCGGTAGGACATCTAGCTGAGGATGTTATGATTCAGGTTGACCCTATACACCGACAGAGGCCACCGCAAAGACATGAGCTACCATCACATCAGTACCACCGCAGGCAGCCTCCACCTAAGCCTCTCACTTTATAGTCATTCTCTGGCTATGTGGAGCAGAGATTTGATAGGTTGGAGAATATGATAGATTGATGCAGTTAGGTCAGGAGAGGCAGGATGATGCTCTCAGGTACATGATGACTACCCACGGTATGGGGATCCCGGATTTCTTCCAGCCGAGGCAGCAGGGTGGCCCGGCTGGTACTGGTGCTGGTGAGGGCAGTAGTGGTGCAGGTGGACGTCAGGAGGACAGTGACGAGGAGTAGTGTGAGGATGGAATGAGGATGCAGCAGCTGACTACTATATCTTTTGTTTGATTATTTTTCTTTTATGTTGTTTTTGATCCTCATTCGTTGGTCTGTACTGATATTTGATACACGTTAAACAGGTTGGTTTGGGAGGTTGGGTTGGTTGATGTTGACACTGATGATCTTTTGATGATGTATATTATGGTATGTTTGCTAGTTTGTGTGATGATTGATAGGGTGATTGTAGCCGCTTTCGTCCGCGTGTCCGAGGTTAGGAACTGTTTGCTGAGCGCGTTTCGAATTGGAGGGCTTATGTGGAAACGACTGGCACTTTGACAGTCTCACATAATCAGCTAAGTCGTTTCCCTTTTTGTTGTATTTATTTATTTATTTATTTTGTTGGTAGTCGTTATTAGTAGTTTGTTGAGTCGTATTTCTGTTCTTGCATTAGGGACAATGCAATCTCTAAGTGTGGGGATGGGATACATGTAAATATTCGAGTCATAATATGAAAAAATACAAAAAAATCCAAAAAATTGAAAAATTAGAAAATGTCTTTCGAATAAAAGAAGTTTGCAATTTTACATGGAAAATGATAGAAAAGGTGAATTTTTGCCCGGGTTCGAATAATGATAATAAGAGAATAAATAAATCGAGCTTGCGTTTAGTTAGGGATATGTGAATAGGCCCGGGTTTTGTTTTAAGTCCCTTTGAGTTAATATTACCTTAATTGTCGGTCTGCTAGTGGGTTTTCACCGGGTAAATGTGGGAAATTGAAACCGCCAATAAGAGTATAAGGGACACAGTTATAAGATAAAACCGTTAGAATTTTTGATCATGCAAAAGAAAAAAAAAGAGAAATAAAAATAAAAATGAGCTAGAAGCTGAATGAAAGTAGCACAGGTCTATGTAGCCTGGGTTGGGGATAGCGACTCTACAGCCGGATTACCTCTAGGATGTGTGAAATCGAACTTTCAAAGACAGAAAAAGTACTGAAGCCTAAGTAATCTGGGTTGGGGATAGCGACTCTGCAGCCGGATTGTCTCTTAGTTAGGGAAAGCAATGTCGACGCTCATTAAAAAGAAGAAAAAAAGTGAAAAAAAATGGAAAAAGAAAAATATTGATTTTAAATTCTTTTGGTTTTGATATAAAACGGTGGGGAATTGGTCCAGTGATCGTTCCTTTAGTTCTATAAGCTTGAGGCGGGAATAGGTGGACCGTAGATTCTAGCGTGAGACCCTAGGTAGACTGACCGCACTTAAATTAAATTCACATGATAAGGGCTTGAGATTGAATTTGGGTTTAAAGGGATAAGTATATTCGCAATCGCGACTAACGCAAGTTTTGGTTTTAATAAAACGTACCTATGCTTTTGACCTGAGTGATTATTCGTCTATGATTCTGTTGCATAATTCTTTTTCGGGACGAAAAAATAGTAAGTGTGAGGATATTTGATGTATTGCAAAATACATCCTTTATTCGTGTATAGTTTGTATAATTTCCGTTACTTTTTAGTTCCGTTTTAGTTAGAATGTGCATACTATTGATCAGATTGTGTTTTCCAGGTCTTGGTATGTATTATTGCTGGAAATCGAGCAAAAACGAGCTACAATATTGAAACACCAAGTCTTGGAACAAAGTGAAAAAAGAGTTAGAATTATTTTGAAGTTTTTGAGAATTAGAGCTGGGAATTTGAAGCAACATTCTGTAAAATTTGAGTGCTAGCGCTACGCCACAGCTACAAGCTTTTACCGTCGCGCCCCGCCAGGATAAAATAAAGAATTTCTGAGATTTTGGGCAGTCGCGCTGCGCGACCATAAAGGAGAAGACCCGTCGCGCGACGCGACGGGGTATATTTACGACGATTTTTGGTTGTTGATTAGGGTTAACTATAAAAAGCCAAGAAACTCAACATTTAACCTACTTACGAATCAAGGCAACATTAGGGCAACTTTGGAGCATTCTTGGAGCACTTTCGGAGATCTCGAAGCTTTGGAATCATTGGTACGAGTCAAGGGCGAAGAATCGAAGAATCTCTCGGGTTTTCTAATCCCTTGTTTTGTCGATTTCTTTCTTGGAACTTGTTACAATGAATTCTCGTTTAGACATCTTTGTTTTGTTTGCACTTATTGACATGCTTGGCTAAACTTTTAAGCCACCTAGACTTGTTGAATGGATTAATATGAAGTTTTTACCGTTTTCGTTAATTGCATGATTATTATGGATTGATTGTGTTTTGTAAGAATTTTGGTTTAATGATTTGATGTATATGCATGCTTTGACTTGGTTTATTATTATTATTATTATTATTATTATTATTATTATTATTATTATTATTATTATTATTATTATTATTTGCTTCGCCTGATTCTTAGTGACGGTCTTTATCACAATATAGAGTCTTGCTAGGGTTTAGGATTTCAGTGAGTGTCTATATCGCGTAAGAAACCTTAACTCTTTAGGGAGAATCGTCTGATAACCCCTAGAAGTGATTGGTAATAATTTGCTAAGTCTTAGTGTTCTACTAGTCCTAATACCTGGAAAGTGAACGGCTATTGATAGGTCTTACCCCACGAATTGCTTTAGATAGTCCTTGGAAAAGGTCGTGTCTTAGTTGACCTGTCGGTTTTATTAGTCTATCAAGTCAAGTTAATTAATTCAAAGTGGAAAGGCGTCTAATAAAACCGACAGGTCAACTAAGACACGATAATTAGACAACTGGAAAGGCGTCTAATAAAACTGACAGGTCAAGTTAATTAATTCAAACTGGAAAGGGGCTATTGATAGGTCTTACCCTAGATCTATGATTGGAAAAGAGTAGGTCAACATTAGGGTAGTTACACAATAATTAGACAACTGGAAAGGCGTCTAATAACCGGTAGGATTAACGGATTAGGTAGTTCCATAAGTTTCACCTTGAGAAGGGTCGAGGGGCTTAGTTGGTTCTTAATAGGTTTAGTATTATAAGATCTCGGTTCCATAATTCATGTAGTTGACTTAATCGGTAATCTTTTAAAAATAATCCAGGATTCTTGTCTAGGTGGTCTCGTTCTCCATATAAGAAAAGCCTTTTAGTGTTCGTTCGTATTAGCTTAATTTTAGTTTACTATTTAGTTCCATAGATTTCCTTAGTTTTCCGTAACCCCCCTCTTAAAACAAACAAACATTTAAGTCGTGTCAGTCAGTGTCTATTAAAGTCTAGTATTCGTGATTAATAGAGTCTGTGGTTCGATATCCGGACTTCCTTAGGTCATACTACAGTGATCGGTACACTTGCCGATTGTGTGGTTTAGGTTGAGTCTAGATTTAAAGCTTTTTAGTGTCTAGTTTACCGAGTCTTATGTTAGTCAATTTCTATAGTCTGTTTAGCACACATCACATACTACTAGCGTTTTGTTGTTTGAAGTTTTTGACGTTTTATATAATAATGTATTTTATTTATAGAGAATTAGATAACAAAACAAAATATAACTTGATATTAAAAAAAATATAAAATGAAAAAAAAAATGGTAATCTAATTTCTCTTCCGAATCTTCACTGTTATCAGCCTCTATCTTCTTGATTTTGTTTTGGCGTTTTGAACCTTTTTTGAATACTTTAGCTAGATGCCAACTTTCTTACATAAACCCTGTCTTTTTCAGACGAAGCTGCATAGTGGCATCCTGTGTTTTGGTGTGATATTCTTGTTTGGTGGCATGTCATTGAAGATTAACTCTTGTTTGATGCTATTTATAATAATGGAGTCCAAAATAGCATTTTACACTTGTGTTGATCCCTTTATTCCATGCCGATATTCATCAAGAACAAAGCTCACATGATGACATATCATTATTAGCAGTCTATTTTTCTTGAATATTTGTCCATCTCATTCAGCAAAATATTATTGAGATAACCCCTTTAGAAGAAGAATCAATTTCAGTGAAAACTTTAACATCTGTGGTTTTTTTAACTAACATTTTTTGGCGTTTTAAAGTGAGTGGTTTCTAGAGGATATTGTAATGCTCCGCACTTTCTTGTTTTAGCAAGTCATGTTGTACTTTCCATATTTAGACGCGTGTACTCTCTTTGTAATCTACTTTCGTGTCATTGTAAATCGAGACTATTGATCATAATGAAAACGAAACTATTTTGTGTATTCATATTAGACTTATGTGCAACCGTTAGTCAATTACTCGTTTGAACGAAATATTATTCAAGGATTCTTATTTATCGACACTTGATACTCGTTAAACTGGTTAAAACTCCTGAAATACTGAGACTCGAAAGCTCCACGAAATGAATAATCATTTAAAGAATTTTATTTGTTATAATTATGGACATTATTCAATTATTTAAACTCATCATCATCATCATACTCAGTAAATCCCACCAATAGCAAAGCTAAGGTAGGGTCTGAGGAGGGTAGATGTAGACAGCCTTACCTTTATCCCGTAGGAATAGAGAGGCTGCTTCCGGTGAGACCCCCGGCTCGATTGTAGTTTTGTATCAAGCCTTGGACCTAAGACACATAACACTCAAACAATCAGGACAGAGACTGATTGGTGCATGTACCCCCGTGTCTTTTAGCTATCAACGTCACCACATGATGCATGATTAACCATCCGCCGCTTTTAACATTATTTTCACGAAATTAGTAAAATAACGTTAAAGTTAGTACCATTTCACTTTTGCCCCCCGAGCGCCCACACATATATACATTATATGTGCACAGCGCAAGCGGGGCATCATTCAATTATTTAAACTAATTAGATTAATTAAATTAACTAATTTGTTATTTAAAGGTCATGTTTATTAATAAACTAGTTAACCTCGTTAGATATTTAGTAAACTAACTTAGTTAGTATAAACTAAAGAAAAAGAAACAAAAAGTTAGTTTTCTTTTAACATGACTTGTTGATCTAATAATTCGGGGTTGTGTTATGTAATTAGCTGAAAGTTTAAACCTGCAGGGACCAATTGTGTAACTTCTGAAACTATAAATAATCAAAACAAATAAAAAGGGGCTGCCGGGACTCGAACCCGGGTAACCCGTCTCGCACACAGACAAACTAACCGCTGGGCTGCGGCCTTATGATGGTTATAAACCCGGCCCAAATATTATTTAAACACTCGTTTAAAAGGCCTGATCAGCGCGACCAAACCCTTTAGCTCGCTGTTTGAGCGGGATTTTTGGTTTGTTTTGAGTTTTAAACACGTTATAACATTAAATACTCAACCATAACCTAACCTAAACCCTCTCCTATAAATACCAAGCTAATCCAAGCTCATTTCACTTTACAAACTCATCCAAATCACTCTCAAATCATCAAAAACGCAGCTGCAAATTGGTGTTCGAGCAGATTCATCCTACTTTACAAAAGTGAGCATATCTCACTCGTTTCTTGTCCGTTTTTGCTCATTCTTTTTCCTATGTGCTTGGTTTGACCTTAGCTTCGATTCCATGGGTTTTTCACAGTAAATAAGTCCCTGGAACTCTGGAAAAAAGGCTCCAAAGTCCACTGATTGTTTTTGTTTTCATGAAATCTTTGTTAAACTTAACCAAACTTGAGTTTTCTCATCTCAAACCTATGTCCTAATGCTCATAATCAAATGAATGGTTAGTTGGGCTTAAAAACAAGGTTGAGACACTTAAAACCAGAGGATTAAACCTCATAAACTTTCTGTTTTAGTTAGGGTTCTACCCACAAGAAGTGTTCAAGCTTGAAGCTTGGTAAAAGTGTGATGGTTAGACTAGCTTGGGCTATCTTTCATGAACATCCACTCACTTCTTGATGTTTTCTCATAGAATAGTTGTTCATTTCATTTCTTATGTAAGTTCAAGACCCTCCTTGAATGTTTTTACATCAAGTGTAGTGGTGAACATTGGAGGTACCTAAATGGGAGCTTGTTCTTCCTACCTCATGTATGATTTCTATGACACATTGAGGTGCCTAAATGAAGACCTTAGTCTTCTACCTCATGCTTGACATATATGATATACTATAACCTAAGTAATACTTATATAATATTCAAACAAACCGAACCCTTGATGATGAACAAGTGGTCATTGTCAAGTTAGTAAGTATACCATCTAAACATCATATGTAATGGATGGTTATTTTCCTATGTTATGTTCTTGCACTTTTAAACTCCAAATCTATAATCTATTGTTATCCCCAACTCACACACCTATGTTCCTTGCGTAGGAGGACAAGGTGCTCCAAACTAAACAACCAAACTCTCACGGAAAATTCAAGTAGGAAAGCTTGCAAAAACCGTGAGTATACTCAATCCCTTTTCCCTTTTACCATTTTGGGATGCAACATGTATATTATACAAAATGACACTTAAACCATTTTAAACATACTCTATCCATGCTTAACATGAAACTATGTGTGATACTTGTTATTCTCGTATGCTATGTAAACTAATTGGTCGATATGCTCATTAACTTTGCTAGCATCCCTTAACAATTATAGCGCTATAGGATTAACGCACCGCCCGTTAGACTTGGGGTATTGTTAAGTTAAACATGTTACCACCCGCTACTCTCTTGGGATTAGGCTATTTTAACGCGTTGTATACTCGGGTTTGAACATATTGTACGCCATATTTGCATACTAGTACTCACATATTATGAATCATGTTGGATATGAGCACTTTTTATTCTATTTATGCTATGTAACAAAACTTGTATACTCGCCTTTGCTTTTGCATTGAACTCTATTTTAATACATGTTGCAAGTTAATTGATGAAGTGATGTTACAAGATGAAACAAGATTTAGGGTGGACTAGATACACACCTAGATTAATCTATCTTTCGTTGATTATGTTACAATTTGAACAATGTTGTTATTTTTATTTGAATCTTGTATGACAATTAGTTTTGAAATGAAATTTGAATTAAATTAATATTGTCACATAGTGTTATGAAGTCTCTTACAATCTACACACTTCATCTCATCCCGATGTTTCCGCCATCGGTTGGGGTGTGACAGATTGGTATCAGAGCCATAACTATAGGGAATTAGGAAAAAGTAGGAATGCTTTGCCCTAGTCTATAGTTTGAGGAACTTTGTCTCTTATTTGTTGTTTAAAACTTATGCATTCTACCTTACATGCTTCCTAGCAATACTTCTTGTTTGATTAAATTTATATGCCTTTCCTAAGGCTAACATGAATGCACTTTTGATTTTGACAATACTCGTAACATAAACGAGACGACGTTACCAAAATAGGCGTGAAACCCACAATTTGATAAACGACTCTCATTCTACCTTAAACTATTTTTTTTTGCACGAAATTTCACCATTAAGCTAGGAGTGAAATCCACAACTTAATGGTAATTTCCATTTCAACTCTAGTGGACCCTCGTCAAAGTGTCGAAATTATGTTTTGACCCGACGAGTACCAACCACATTTAGGGTACGAAAGCGTCAAGTTAGGGGTGAAACCCGCATCTCGTCGATTAAGTCCCATTCCTCGATTTTCAATCTCGCCAAAGTCCCGATTGTTTCAATCGATTAGAGACGTGTAGTAACTGGAAGGGTAAGATACCGTTAATCGCTTCTCGACGAGAGTATCTTACCTATAGGCCAAAGCACGTTTTCTCTAATTCGAAGGAACTTTCGACCCACTTTGGAATAGTCGACGTTTCTCTACCCGAAACAATCCAATGTTTTATTGAGCCTCTCTTTTATGTATCTCAATTTATATGTGATTTTATACTTGAACGTTCATCCATTTCGAACTTTTTACTCAATTCGCACGTTTATCGCAATAAAAAACAATAGTAATCTCTCGTGAACAAACTAAATTTACGATGCTTTCATTTATTCATATTATGCTATGTGAAATTCATGATTATGCTATATGAGACGTTTAAACCTTTTATGCTATGTGAATCAATTTGAACCCTTTATGCTATGTGACACTTTATGCTATATGAATCATTTCATGAAAACAATTTTCTTAAACAAACATTATGATCAAGTCTCACCTATTCGTTCTTTTGAATCTTAGATGTCTTCCCGTCACTCCAAAACGTCTAAGAAGTCAAGGTCTCGTTTCAAGAAGAAGATGATGGTCTTCATGGCCAATCAAATTGCGCGCATCGTCCCAAAGGTCGTTACTGAAATTCGAGCTTCCGAAACTCCGAACTCCTCCGTCGACTCTAAGGTCGAAGTACGCAAGCCCGTTTCGTTTAACTTCAAGCACTTTTCGTCGTGCAACCCCAAGCCATTCATTGGAAACGATGGGGTGACTGCCATGCTCGAGTGGTTTGATGGTATGGAGGTCACGTTCATCAACAGTGAGTGCCCCGAAGAGCTCAAAACGCGTAGTGCGACTGGGGTATTCCAAGCCTGAGCTCTCGAGTGGTGGACGAACGAAAGGAACATCGGTTCGAACGAAGAGGCTTATGCTTTGCCGTGGGGAGAAGTCAAGACCCTGATGATGGACGAATTTTGCCCTCCGCATGAGAAACAAAGGTTGGAGGAAGAATTTTGGGCTCTAAAACAAGTGGGTGATGAGAACCTAGCCTACACTACCCGTTTCAAACAACTTAGCTTCATTGTTCCTCACCTCGTTATGACCACCGAACGCAAGATAAGGAAGTACATCAATGGGTTACCTTCTAGCATGCGCGATACGATCGAGGCAGCCAAACTCGACAATATCGAAGCTGTTTACCGTTTGGCCGCTTCTCTAAACAACAATCGCATTCGCGATAAGCAAGTCGCAAACCCCGTTTCATTCAAGCCAGCCAACCAAATTACCCAACAGCCGACTAGCAATAGGGGGAAGAAGTGAAAGCAATCGAACCCCGTTTGCAACGCGATTGTGCCACCCGTTAACCCATATCCTGTTGCTCCTGATAACACCCAAAAGTTGTACTCTGGGATTCACCCCAAGTGTGCCACTTGTAACTATCACCATCCTCCCAATGCCAAGTGTCGCCGATGTACCAATTGCAACCGTTATGGGCACTATACCGCGTTTTGCCGCAGCTATCAACAACAACAAGCGCCACAAGCTCAGCAAGCACGACAAGCTCCACCTGCTCCTCAAAACGCAAGACCGGCTAGAGCTTGTTTCAAATGTAGGGATGCTAATCATCTTCGTCCTCAATGCCCACAATGGAATCAAGAGCAACAACAACCTCCTCGTGGACGCGCTTTCAACCTGAACGCAAATCAAGCACGCAACGACAATGATGTCGTTAACGGTACGTTTCTTGTTAACCATCTTTATGCTTCGATACTGTTTGATACTAGTGCGAACAAAAGCTTTGTGTCCTTAGAATTCGAATAATTGTTAAATTGCACGCGCTCTAAGCTACCTAAGTCGTTTTCCGTCGAAGTCGCAAATGGCAAGTCCATCTTAGTCGATTCTGTTCTCCTCGATTGTCGTCTTACTCTTAACGAGCACGTTTTTACTATCGACCTCATACCCATGCAACTGGGTAGTTTTCGACGTCATCATAGGCATGGATTGGCTTCAAAAGAACCATGCCGAAATCGCTTGTCACGAGAAATACGTTCGTTTACCCCTTCCATCTGGCGATGTTTTGCACGTCTATGGAGACCGACCTTCAAAGGGACTGAAGTTGATGTCCTGCACACAGGCGAACAAATACTTACGCAAACAGTACTTTTCCTTTTTAGCCCACGTTGTGGAAGAAAAGGGCAAGGGAAAGAGTATAATTGATGTTCCAGTGGTGCGCGACTTCCCTGACGTCTTTCCTGAAGATTTTCCTGGTCCTCCTCCACCTCGATCTGTTGACTTTCGTATTGACATCGTACCTGGTGCGACTCCTGTTGCCAAAGCTCCTTATCGTCTTGCACCTTCTGAGATGCAGGAATTATCTACGCAACTTCAAGAACTCCTCGATAAGGGTTTCATTCGTCCAAGTACCTCACCTTGGGGTGCTCCTGTGCTCTTCGTCAAAAAGAAGGATGGCTCTTACCGCATGTGCATCGACTATCGTGAGCTTAACAAACTCACCGTCGAAAATCGTTACCCTCTTCCGCGTATCGACGATCTCTTTGATCAACTTAAAGGCGCTACCTGTTTCTCCAAGATCGATCTTCGTTCTGGTTATCACCAACTTCGTGTTCTCGATGAGGACATCCCCAAAACCGCTTTTCGCACTCGCTATGGGCACTACGAGTTCGTGGTTATGCCTTTTGGCTTGACCAACGCACCCGTTGTGTTCATAGATCTCATGAATCGTGTCTGTAAGCCCTATTTGGATCGCTTCGTGATCGTCTTCATTGATGATATTCTCATTTATTCTAAATCTCAAGCCGATCATGAACGTCATCTTCGCCTCATACTCTAGCTCTTACGTGTCGAACACTTATACGCTAAGTTCTCTAAATGCAAGTTTTGGATTAAAGAAGTCCAATTCCTTGGACACGTTGTTAGTGAGAAGGGAATCCATGTTGACCCCTCCAAAATCGAAGCAGTGAAGAATTGGACCACAGCTAAATCTCCTTCCGAAATCCGTTCCTTCTTAGGATTGGCGGGTTATTACCGTCGATTCATCTCGAACTTTTCAAAAATCACCGTTCCTCTCACTTCGTTAACTCAAAAAGAGAAATCTTTTGCTTGGGGTCCTGAGCAAGAGGAATCTTTTCAGACTCTCAAAGAGCTGCTTTGTGACGCTCCTATCCTCGCTCTTCCCGATGGGAATGACGACTTCGTGGTGTATTGCGATGCCTCAAATCGTGGTCTTGGTTGTGTTCTCATGTGAAGGGGTAAGGTCCCAAAAACCCCATAAAAAGGATTTGAGACCATACCACAAACCAACTTTTCTAAGCCTTTAACCTTGCGCGGCCGCGCACTGGTCTTACAAAAGGAAGAAAGCAATCAGTAATGTATAGTCGCACGCCCAAAGGAAAACATGAATCCTTGCGCCTTCTCCTGTTTACAAGGGATTAAAATCCTTTACCTCCGCCTAAATGTCCAGACTTGGATATTATTTTACCCAGACTTGAGGTTTATTTGCCTGTGTCCACACAGCAAGGTGTCACACCAGATTACAACAGTAATCTTCTAGAAAGAAATACAAACGTACACTACCCAGACGGTTATAACCGTCTGGACACGTGTCACCACCACAAGCAACCCTGGAATCACAATAAAGGCATGCAATTGGAGAGTAATCTCCACTTAATTACTTTCCACGTGGCAGATCCCCGGCCATTGATCAAACCACGATCCGTGTGCATTCACATCGGATCGAGGCAACTTAACAAAGGATCAAAGAACTTAACGGAAAAAAAGATAACCGCTACGGCGTTAAGATATTCCGTCATCTTTTCAATAACAGATTTTCCCTCCCAAAACTCCCGGCTATAAATAAGAGAACTATTCAGGTATAAACCCAGAACACACTCACTTCTCAAATACTTATCTTCTCCCTTACCAATACTTATTCTCACGCCGGAGTCGGGTCAAGGAGAGAACCCTCTTCTCCCCTTGACGAGGCTAACGGTGTTCTTTTTTGCAGAACCACCGGAGAAGAAGCCCAGTTGCAACTGAATCAGCCGAGAGAGAGCTAACCTTTTATGCGGATTCAAACCCCCTAACTATCTCGGTTCCGACCATTTAGTTAGTGTTTCTTCATTGGCGCCCACCGTTTTTCTCAGTTTTTCTAGTTTCTATCTCGTTTCGATTCAGTTCGGTCCGTTTTCTGTTTTTACACATGGCAGAAAATTCGTCATCTCACCGACACCCTGGTCCTCGACCAAACGTCGGAAACAATTTACCAGTAAAAGAAACTTCAGAACATTGGTTTAACAGATGCCAAACTGCCTTAAACACAATCGTTATTCAAATCGCCAGATCTGATTTACCAAACATCAGATCTGAAAAAGAAATTGATACCACAATATTGGACCCACCAACACCACGTAGGGGGGACATCCAATCCAGCCAACATAGCAGTTATAAAAAACAAATACACATGGTTCAGGGAGGTCCATCACGGAGATCAAATAAACGAAATTATGATCAACATTGGAGAGAACAGCAAGTCGTATTTCCCGTTGTTCCTGGGGGCCCTTAGGAAGAACGACCAGTAATTATTACTGGTATTTTCGGTCATTACCGAACGAACTATATGTTCATAGATCCAGGGAGCTCGATGGACATCATATACGAACAGTGCTTTAAACAGCTTGATCCAGAAGACAAAGCACGTTTAGAACCAGTCGATTTTCCCCTCACTGGTTTCTGTAATGAAGCTGTATTCCCATTAGGGCAAATCGCTTTCCCGGTGACTTTATCAGACGGCGAACATTCACGAACAGTTACAGTCAATTTCATGGTCATGCCGGCAATATCACGTCATGATGTCTTGCTCGGGAGAAGATCACAAAGGGAATTTAGCATGATCACTTCCATTCCACATGCTGCTTGTGGATTTCCGACAGAAACCGGAGTTGCAATTCTCTATTCAAGCAAAGAAGTCATGTCCGTAGACGACGAACCACCAACAAAGGTAGTCAAACCTTTGGCATCAAACGAACCAGAGAAATGGGTCTTGAACAACGAATATCCAGAACAGACCATTCTGTTAGGACAAGCCATTTCCCCAGCAACACGCATACAACTGAAAGAATTGTTGTCTAACAACAAAGATATATTTGCCTGGTGCCCAGCGGACATGACTGGAGTTCCACGCGACATCGCGTAACATTGTCTAAACATCAAACCATCAGTAGAACCTGTTGCTCAGGGGAGGCGCAGCTTCAGTGAGGAAAAAGCAAAAGCAATAGACGAGCAAGTAGCAGAGCTACTTAATGCGGGAATCTTGCGCGAAGTAAAATACCATACATGGGTCGCCAACCCAGTAATGGTACAAAAACATAGCGGCGGGTGGAGAATGTGCGTCGACTTCAAAGACCTGAATAAAGCATGCCCAAAAGACTGCTACGCGCTTCCAGAGATAGACAAAAAAGTCGACTCTCTAGCATCATTCAGATGGAAATGTTTTCTTGACTGTTACAAGGGTTATCATCAGGTCCAAATGAAAGAAGAAGACGAAGACAAAACGGCGTTCCGCACAGATAAAGGCATTTTCTGTTATACCAAAATGCCGTTCGGCCTGCGCAACGCAGGCGCAACTTATCAACGCCTAATGGACACAATTTTCAAAGATGATATTGGCAAGACTGTCGAAGTATACATGGATGACCTCGTCATCATGAGCCATGAGGAAGGCACAATGCTCGACAATATTCAGCGCACATTCGACTCCTTGCGCAGCGTGAGTCTAAAACTCAACCCAACTAAATGCTCCTTCGGCATGGAAGAAGGAAAATTTTTGGGATTCATCGTCACAAAAGATGGTTTTAAAGTAAATCCAGAAAAGGTGCAGGCTATTCAGCTAATGCCGTCACCCGCAACAGTTAAAGAAATGCAAAGGCTCGCCGGACGCCTAGCAGCTTTGAACAGATTTTTGGCTAATCACGCAGCGAAGTCTTATCCTTTCATCAGTACGCTACGAAACTGCGCAAAGAAAACTGACTTCCAGTGGACATCTGAAGCGGAAACCGCATTCAAACAAATGAAAGAATGTCTAATTCAGCTGCCAACATTGACAACACCAAAAGAAAAAGAGCCACTGATTTTATATCTATCTGCCGCGGAAGTAGCGGTTGGTGCGGTATTAATGGTAGAACGCGAGAACATCCAGACTCCAATCTATTACATCAGCAAAATGCTTACCGGCCTAGAAACTCGATACTCAATGATAGAAAAGCTAGTCCTAGCACTAGTACATGCATCCCGACGCCTACGCAGGTATTTTTCGGGTCACGTCATCACAGTTCTTACCAATTACCACCTAGGCCAGATCTTATCCAAACCCGACGTAGCGGGACGACTGGCCAAATGGGCAATTGAACTGGGAGGTTACAACATTTTTTACAGACCAAGACCCGCAATCAAAGGGCAAGTTCTAGCAGACTTCGCCACTGAAGTTCCTATCGATAAAATACAAGAATGTGAGGCAATCCAGAACCCAACACCTGTTTTCGACGACAGAGTCTGGACCTTACACACAGATGGTGCTTCCAATGACGATGGAGCAGGAGCAGGTCTCCGATTAATCAGCCCAGACAACCACGAGCTCACATATGCTATACGCTTAGATTTCAAAAGCACGAATAACGAAGCCGAATATGAAGCCTTCTTGGCAGGTCTTCGCCTAGCGTTGAAAATGGTGGCAAAAAATCTTGAAGCTAACGTTGATTCAAAACTGGTAGCCGAGCAAGTTAATGGCAATTACGATGCAAAAGAAGCTATGGCGTTGTACCTTGAACAAGCGCGGATGTTAATCAGCCAATTTCAAACATTCAAAGTTAACCACATAAACAGAAGTGAGAACAAACATGCTGACGCACTAAGCAAGTTAGCTGCTACCAGCTTTAAGCACTTCGCAAAGGAGGTACGCATAGAGGTATTATCCAACCCTTCCATTCATCTCAAGCAAGTAAACGTCATAGAAATGGGAGATCCATCTTGGATGTCCCCAATTATCTTGTACCTCCAGCACGGAAAACTACCAGAAGGAAAGGCAGAAGCTCGAAAAATACAACACAAGGCAATAAATTACGAAATGGCGGATGGCGTCCTCTACCGAAAATCATTCATGGGCCCATTACTACGCTGTGTTGATAAAACAGACGCCCAATACCTTGTCAGAGAAATCCACGAAGGATTATGCGGGATACACGCGGGACCGCGCATGGTCGTGGCAAAAATAATGAGCACTGGATACTACTGGCCAGGAATGCACATGGACGCAGTCGATCTGTTAAGAAGATGCGAGGCATGTCAACGCCACGCACCAAAGACACTCCGACCCAAAAATCCACTAATTCCCGTTACTTCCGCCTGGCCATTCCAACAGTGGGGCATCGATCTTGTGGGACCGTTTCCTGACGCGCCAGGTGCGGTAAAGTTCATCATCGTCGCGGTGGATTACTTCACAAAATGGGTGGAGGCTAAAGCTTTGGCCTCAAAAACAACAATGGTAATCCGCAAATTTATATGGGAACATATCATTTGCAGATTCGGATTACCATTGCGCATTATTTCCGACAATGGTACAAACTTCGCCGCAGAAGATCTTCAAAAATGGTTTAAAGAAATGAAGATCGAGCATAACTTCGCCTCCGTTGCGCATCCTCAAGCGAACAGACAGGTAGAAAGTGTAAACAAGCAGATCGTTGACGGCATAAAAGCGCGACTCGGGACAGCGCGCAGAGGGTGGGTTGACGAACTTCCCAGCATCCTCTGGGCGCATCGAACAATGCCAAAGACTAGCACCGGCGAGACTCCGTTCAGTCTAGTCTATGGATCTGAGGCCATCATTCCAGCCGAGATAGGTTTACCATCACCGCGCATGATAGCCATGGAAACTCAGAACAACGAACAAGAGCGAAGAATGGATTTAGATCTTTTGGAAGAAAGACGCGAGAACGCCGCGATAGTAGAAGCAAGGTACAAATCCAAGCTCGAGAAGTATT